>JAGFBZ010000389.1:80366-95366 GCA_018398805.1 Hirundichthys speculiger | reverse complement strand
GCTGTTGAGGAAGTGAATTGGAGTTTGAACCTTTTGGGGTCATATAGTACTTTTTTAGTAAATCGCTTTAATGTTAAAGTGGATGTCTGGATCCACAGGTCCTCTGGTAACTAGGGCTGTGAAAAAAAATTTGATTTTGGCAATATATCGCAATTTTTGGCCACCCAATATACTATCGATTTTTCAGCTCCTAATATCGATTTAAAAAAAAAAAAATACTAATAGTAAACAATAAATAGGTTGTTTTGAAGCAAATAGTTTTGACTCAATTTGTCCTCTGAATGATCAATATCATCTGATGAACATTATACAGCAACTTGATTTTTCATCTCTTCTTTTAATTTTGATATTAACTGGGTAGAATATCACAATATATCGTGATGTTGTGATAATATCATGACCCAAGTATGATACATATCGTATTGCGAGGTCCTTGCCGACACTCACCCCTACTGGTAACAAACCTGTGGCACATTTTGAACACTGGGTGCGTTTACATGGGAAGTTTAATTCCTCTTTATTTCAGAATTAAAGTTAAAGCCGAATAAAAGTTACCATGTAAACACTTGATTCCATATGAAAATGTCAATTCCGAATTAACTTAATTCCGAAGTAAGTGGCTGGTTTATTCCCATTTTAATTCCGCATTAAGTAATTCCGCGGTCATGTAAACACTCATTCCTCTTTAAATTAATTCCCGTCTTTCTGCGCATGCTAGTTCTCTTGCCCGTCTGTCGTGATGACGCTTATTATTGGGCTTGTTTTCAAAATGGCAGCACGCGGTAAACGGTGTTCAAGAGCAGAGACGATTTATTTAATAAATAGCTTGGAGGAACTGGAAATAATTAAAAGAACAGATGGCAGGAAACATAAAAATTGTGAGCTTTTCAAAGCGGCCAGGTTAAATGAAGGAGGTTTCACAGATAGAGACGCCACCCAGGTCAAAAATAAATGGAATGTTTTGCTAACCAGTTAGCTAAGTTTGTTTTCTTCCGGTAGATGTAAAGACGTCCGCCCCCCCCCATCCAATCAGAACCCTTCCCAACCCCCAGACCTAAAGCGGAGTTGGATAAAGCCGAACTAACGTGTTTTCCATGTAAAGCTCAATTTGGAATTATTATTTCCATGTAAACTCGAAGGAAAATAGTTTAATTCTGAATTATTTAATTCCTAATTTTAATTCCGAATTAAAAAACATCATGTAACCGCAGCCATTTAGCAGCGAGCAAAGCGACGCTTATTTATTTTTGAGCTTGGTCTCTCAGTGGGTGAAGCAGGTGATGGAGGGATGTTTGATGAAGTGGCTGCATCGTGTCTCCAGCTGACCTTCATCCAGCCGTCCTCTCTCTCTCTCTCTCTCTCTCTCTTTCAAACGCCGTAGCGCTGGGAGTCAAATTATAAGTCCGTTTAACCCCGAGGAACAACGAGGCGGCGAGCCTCAACCGCTAACAGCCGGCTAATCCTGCCGATCTGATCAAAGGTAGCCAGTTAACCTGAGCTTATCCACAGCTGAGGAGATCTGCTTAATGAGCTTACGTTAAACCCGCCGTCTCTCGCGTTCGTCTGCGTCCTTCGCCGTGGATTCAGCCCGGATGGTTTTCATTGCTTTTTATTTTTTTGGTTTTTGGTTTGGTTTCAGCATCCTTCTGCCTGTTTTACTTCCAAGTAAACATCATTTATTGACTGTAGCGGTTGCGTTACAGCTGCAGAAAGCCTGCGCAGCATTTTTTCTTTTTTGCTGCATTTCTGCGTGCGACACTCACAACCTCCTCGACTCCCCGCCTCTGATTTTCTGACATTTCTTTGTTGTGACAGGTTTCACAAAGGTTTCTCTCTCAGCATCCCTGTCTGTCCATCGACATCCCCCTCACCGATCTCCGGGGTTTTCTGTCCGTTTCCCGCCTCTCCGTCTCCCCGGCGCCTCCCTGACGCTCCTCAGATGTGACTGGAGTCCTCTGGGCCTCCGTCGGTCGTCTTTCCCTCTCCAGCTGATGGATCTTTTTCCTCGCCATCGGTGGCGGGCTGGAAGGGAAAAATCTGTACCTCTGCGCTCAGCGGGCGACGAACATCATGAACCTGCGAACACGAGACCTCCGGCGCTTCTGTCACTTCTCGTTTCTTTCTCCCCGTTATTCTCCGCTGATATTTCTCGAATATTGAGTCTCAAAAACTTTCAGAAACTTCCCGCTCCGGGGGAGTGAAATCTTTTATAAATGGGTTACTTTGCAGGAACTTGCAGAATGTTGCCGATACGTTTCTGAGAGATTTAACGCAAAGTTATTGGAACATAAATACCGCGGGACATAAAAGCACATTGTCCCGTGCAGGTCGTACCGAACAGTTCGGTATTTTACAGAGTACAGTTACGTCCCTAATATATATATATATATATATATATATATATATATATCGTATCGTGGGCCGAATATCGTGTATCGTATCATATCGCGAGATTAGTGTATCGCTACAGCCCTAATTCCCTAAATGAAAGAATAAAATGATAAGACTGTCTCGAACTGACCAGTGTTCTGTTCTCACTGACCCGTAAAAAAATATTTAAAAAGACAATATTCATGACACCTAACTCGCGCGTGCGAGACAATAAGTGTGCACGAGATAAAAAAAAAAGAATGTCCATGCCACCTCCAGGGCTCCATAGAGCTCAGCGCGCTGCCGCTTTAAGAAAACAGATGAACGGCGCTGCGGTCGAGGTCATCACCTTCCCTCCCCTGGTGGCGTTCGGGCCCAGAAATGTCCCGTCTGATCCTGCAGGACCAGACGGAGGATCACGCAGGATCTTTCCTCGTGAACGAGGCTACGTCTCTGAAACCAACCCGGCTACGCCAGACGTCCCCGTCCAGAGGCCTCGCCCAGACAAGAGAAAGAACAAACTTCTAAAGCAGCAGCAGCGAGTGGGACTTTTTCAGGACGGCGTGACGTGTCTTCAGCCTCGGGTCTCTCTGGTCCGGCTCCGGCAGATCCGGCCGGACCGGACTGGGAAGAATGAATCACGGCGATCGTGCGTCGACCGCTCTGATGCGATTAACGGGCTCTGGGACGCGGAGTCGTCGTCTGCTGTTACATCAGCGTCGCTGCTGATGAGTTTCACTCCAAAGCAGTCGCTTTGATCTCTGTGATAATTAATTTTTTTTTAAACCACAGAGGGACGTCCTGGAGCGTAACACGCGTCGCCGTACTGAGCGCGCATATGGCGCGGTGAGTCAGAACCGGTTGAAGCGGCGCTCCGAGCTCTCTGTTACTGTTCTCCCCTGGTCATCGGGGGGGGGGGAGGAGGAAGGAGTGAGTCATGTTAGCTAGACCTTAATAAAAACAACTGCCAGGGTCCGCGGCCCGGCTCATGACCATGATGAGTGTGCTGGTGCCGGGGGGTCACTCGGTCGCCGTGGAAACAGAGACACGAAGTTCACGTCTGGTACGAGTTTCGCAGACTCCGGGCTTTTCATTTAAAGCGCTCATTAGCCTTTGATAGATACCAGCAACTTAACACGTGCGTTTTTGGCAGCGTGCGTGCTCCAGATTACTTGCAAGATTGCTGGCAATCAATTAAGAAACCTGTTCCACATGTGTGCGACGGAGGAACTCAACATCCTCCTGAGCTGCAGCTCCGCCGAGCTGCTCGAGTTTTACGGCCTGAGACTCGCTTCTCTGAGTGCTCGCCGCTCTTTTATGCACGTCTTAATTTGCTTCTCAAATTCTCCCAAATGCCGCAATAAACTCTGGTTTGTTTCTCATCTCGCTTTCTTCGCCCCGGCTGCCATTCGGGATTTACCTGGTTGCATTAAAAACTTTCCCGCGTTCCCGCTCCTGCAGCCGTGACATCAGATACCCGTGCTCGCCTCCGTGGAAGACGCAGGCGGTCGTCGTCCCGCCCGACGCGTTCCGTTGCGTTGCATAAACGTCGGACAGGCATTTCTGCAGCATGTCGGGTTTGGAAAAGGTTTCCAGCGGTTTATACGTCTACTGATGAGGCTCACTTTTACAAGTGGAAACGCTAAATCGCGCGCGCAGGCTCACGTACACAAACACGCTGCCGTTTTTTGCATCGGCGCAGAGCAGCAGTGAGGGATGTGTAAATCCTGCCGCGCCGGCGCTGCTTTGGCATTTATACGTCTGCGACTGTCAGCTCATGCGTGGCTGCACGTGCGTCACGCAGGGAAGCTAAACGATACGACATGAGCGTGCTGATGCTTGTTATTTGATGTCCTGTAACTTCAAGCCTGCGTCGTGATCGTGCACTTTTTCTATTTAGTGTTCGTGGTTTTTACGCGAGGTCGTCCGAAGGAGTAGTGCTGGGCGATATGGAAAAAATCATATATCACGATATGGACTATTTTATATCACGATAACGATATATATCACGATATACCATAATAAAGTATGTTTTCAGTTATTCTCTGAAAAGTTTGACAAAAATGTCATTGCTTACTTTTCAACTTTATTTTGAAAGGACATTTAGCTGAACTGTCACAAACGTACATTTTAGTGCAGCAAAAACAGGTAGGTACAGAGGTACAGTAGCTTTCACATTTTTTTTTAAAGTGCACAACAGTTTCTGAGAGGAAAAACACATTTTTGCACTGAAGTTCAGCTATAAAAAAATAAACACAAATTATTTTTCAACTTTCTGAAATCTGTAACCTTGTAGTGCAAAGTTTGCAAACCAATATAAAGTGTCTAAAGTAAACATCAGGGTTGAAGAGAACTCTGTTTAAGGCATTAACCATGAATAAAAGTGCAAACATAAAAGGCTACTTTGTAGAAGTAGATTTGTTTCTATCAAATTTATCGTTGCAGGTTATTTAATTACATATTTACTGTAATAATTGATAAAATTAGGTTAGAAACGATAGAAACGATAGAAGAGAAATGGCACGATACACACTTTTCATATCGTTATGTATGATATGTATCGTCATATCGCCCAGAACTACGAAGAAGTGAACTTGTAAGAAGTGATGGAGATGGTTGGAGCCTTTGGTTTCGCTCCACTGTCCTGAACTTTAAGAGGAACTTCCATCCATCCATCCATTAACTTGGTCCAGGGTCATGTCAAATCCAGCCATGTTTTAAAAACTATTTGGCTTGTACGGAAAATAAGTTCAAGACAAGAAAAACCCAGAGAAAAAAGAGACACAACGTTCACCAGATGGCTTAAGTTATTCGATTTAACGTAAAGAGTTAAACCAACTGGAGCAAAAATAAAGTACAATACATACAACCTCTGAACGATGAGGAGGCAGATCAGTGACGAGGACAGCAAAGATTGGAACTTTTTAACGAATGAATAGAGAAGTTAATGAATAAAAAAGTTAAACAGATTCTGTATTAGCGGTAGCTCACAACCCAACCTAGCTACAGCTGTGACAATGAGGGCGCCATAGGCATCAAAACTATGATCTTTGAGGGTCAGCGACGCGACCAGGAAGATCCGCGTGTCGTCTTCTGGGCTATGAGATGTTTGATGATGATGTTTTCTTATCCAGACCACAATGCTACTAATTTCAGGATAATTGTGTGAAATTAATTATGCATGTTGTACACAACTTGTGTGCAACATGGGCCGGGCAGTTAGCTTTTAGAATGCCATCGTTTACGCTGGTGAGCAATTTGTAGACAGAATGATGCTTTCTGAAGTTAACATTTTCATTGTCGGCGGCATATGCGGTGATGTTTTCAACATTAAGACCATATGTGTCAAGACAGGAAAGGAGAGCCTTATGTGTGCCATTCGCAAATGTTTTCGTAGAAATCCAACAACTTGGACATCACGCCATCCGACGCGGAAAAGTAGCTCACACACACTGGAAACATTTTTCTGTTGCCCTTGTTAGAGGCATCGCTAGCGAGTGAAAAATAAAGGGGGTCACCATCACCTGAAGAAAGATCGGAGACTATTTTCCCCACAGTGCTTGGACCCAACACATTCATGGTGATCATCTCCGCTTTGGTTCTTCCCAACTGCATCTTCTTAGCGACACTCGAGTCTTGAAATAAAGCCCCGTTTAATTTCACGGTGCAGTCAGCGCTGTTATAGCTGTGAACGTGTTTGATGGTGTGGTATATTTAGGACACCTCGCTTGCAGAAATGTTGTCAATTTCAGCAGTAGATGTGGCGAAGAATGAAGTGATGTTGCTTGCTCCTTTAGCTAGCACAGCCTTTTTATGACACTCGGTGTCTTCATGACGGGATAAGTCGTGCTCGCCACCATGGCCAATCGATATCTCGTGGCGGCATAAAGTACAAAATGCTCTTCTAGGGTCTGTAGTGGCTTTAACCCACGACCTTTATCTGCAAAGCCTCTTTTTTTAGCTGGTTCATCCATTTCCCTCAGTAAACTTCACTGATTACAACCGTCTCCCATAGCAACGCATACATGCAGGTTGACGTAGCCAATCACAGTTCCCTGATCAGAATGTGTCATCATACACCAGTCTGTTATCATTGGACAATATACTTTGTAAACATTGAGTTTTGGGGCATAGTAGCCTATCAAAACTCCCTGTTTATAACGTGTCACCAATCAGCCAATCAGCACTGGACGAAATGCTTCATAAACATTCCATTAAAAAATGCTGTCAAGACTATGATTGAAATGCGGGACGAGAGCAGTTCTTCACGGGGCAAATAAAATTCACCTAAAAAACGGGACGTCCCGGGAAAATCGGGACGGTTGGAAACCCTAGTTGGGGGTGAGGAGATCAAGTATTTGGGTGAAGGAAGAGTTGAGCGGGACAGTCTCTGCAGTAGTTCAGACTCTGTCCTGGTCTATTGTGGTGAAGAAAGATCCAAGGCTACCCGTGTACCGGCCGACCGATGCTTCAACCCTAACCGACGATCACGAGCTGTGGATGGAGACCAAAAGAAACGAGATCGTGGATGCGAAGCGGCTGCGGAGAGTTTCCTCCGCGGGGTCGCTAAACTCAGAGTAGAGTCGCTGCTGCTCTGCGACGAGATTAGCCGGTTCAAGGTTGTCCAGGCATCCGGTTGGGATGTGTCCAGGATTATTCCCCAGGCAGGTGTTAGGGGCGTGTCTGACTGGGCGGAGGGCAGGTGTCGTATCAGACATCAGACCGTTTCCCCCAGACTCGGATTAGCAGAAGTTACTCCGATTAAAATGCGGCACAAGTGGCGCGTCGTTCACGCGCAGCGCCGCGACGTCACGTTGCGCCGCACACGATCCGATGTCCGGCGATACTTGCTTTCATCAGAGTGATGGTGCGCTCTGTATCGAGAGCAAACGTCTGATCCGCGAGCAAATACTTCTTAATGAAAATAAGCGGGGCCTTTGTTGCGGCGGCGCAGCTGCGCGGCAGCTTCAACGTGATCTTCAGTGACAGACTGGCCTTTTCTGCCACAAACACACACCCGGTAACGCACACACACACACTCACAAGTCACACATGACACGGACCCACACTCGCTCCCTCGTGCCAAAACAATGGCCTGCTAATCCTCGCTCCTGATTGGACGAGTCCAGATTACCCAGAGGGCACCAGCTGTCAGGGAGAGGAGAGGCCCAGTTTCCTGAGTATCAACACACACACACACAGAAACACACACAGAAACACACACAGAAACACGCAGTATCTCCGGTTCAATAACAGCGAGAAGTGTTTCTCGACAACTCATTCCCACGTTCAGTTTCGTTCGTTCGTCTTTGCGTTGGCTCGTCCGAACCGGAGCGGCCGGCGTCCGTCAGCGGAGGCTGTTTGTGGCCGCTGTCACCAGGCTGTAAAAATAGGAATGGGCATTAACGCCGCCGTAATGCTAACAGGCCTCACGCAGGCCCTGCACGGTCAGGTAGCCAAATTCTGCAAATGCTAAATGCGGCGCGCGTTCTATTTTTAGACTCTGTTGTCGCAAGTTAGTTCCCCCGTTTGCTTTTCACGCCGGATCTTTTTTTTTTTGTTCGAATGAGCCGCCCGTCGAAACGCGTCTTTTTTTTTATCCTCCCGAACTCCTCTGGGTTCGACGGGTCGAGTTTGCCCCCAGCGGACCCGCGGAGGCCCCCGGGGGCCGGGCCAAACCGAGCCGGTCCAGCAGCGCGAGGGGGGGGGGGGGGGGGGGGCAGGAAGTGTTATCTGACACGCTGCTGGACCGCGATAAGACCGGATCCCACAAAATACTGGAGTAAAGGGAGACGGAGGAGGAGGAGGGGAGGGGATAAGGGAACCGAGTGGAACGAGAGAGACAGAGAGAGAGAGAGAGAGAGAGAGAGAGGAAAAGAGGAAGGAAAGGGAAAAGAGAGGGAGGCAGACAGTGCGTGCTGGAAGAGTGTGTAATGGAGATTTATTTTCAGAGTTGAGAAGATGGACGGGGCTTTGCTCTGGCCCAGATTCCCTCCGTCTGTCGGGTAACTGCCGCCCTCCTCTCTGCGTCCACACCTTCGTTCACGCGTGTTTTTACGTGAACGCCGAAGACTCTGAACGGACGTCCAGATCCGTCAGAGTCACATCCTCAACATTAAACAACTTCCCCGTTCGCCAGTTTAACAAAAACTGTTCCCCCCCGTGTGTTTCATGGGTTTCAGAAGGAAAATGAAATGGTGATTTACAGCGAGGTTCTCCACCATTGTTGATCATTTCCTCCAATAATCCTCCAAGAATCATAATTAATTAAATAAAATACATCTAAAAACAGTTACTGAAACACAACCGGCCTTCGCTGCGGTGAGTTAGGGTTATGGTTAGCCTCGGAGTTTCTGGCTCAACTCGGCGTCCTTCGAGGGCGAACGGAAAAAGTCTGAAAGAGGTCAAGACTCCAAGAACAACAGGTTTGATATACGACCAAAGTTCTGCGTCAGGGTTCTCATAAAACCTTCAGCGCCAGCGTCTAGAGGCGGATCCGACCTGAACGGGACGGGTCGGGTTCATGGCTGATCGGCTCTGAGCGACTCGTCCTGCCAGCTTCGTGTATCTGGATCCGTCTGATTGGCTCGTTTGTATTTTATTTGTTTCTGTTTCACACTCATCCAGGCAAACAGACAAACAATAAATCAAACGCAATATTTAGATACGTGATATTGCCCAGGCAGAGGAGAAAAAAAAAATATCAACATTTACTGGACGCTTGCAAATATAACGAAGAAATATATAAAGATGTTTATTACAGATGAGTTAAAGGTAGGGTAAGCAATTTCTGGATGATGTTACATCTGTTGATATTTAAAAAAAAAATATCCATCCTCCTCTCACTAGTGCTCTACCAAAGTAAAATAAAATAAGATAAAAAGTAAGATCAAAACCCTGGGAAAGTATGTCACTGAAGCGTTTATAGGCTTCTTAGTAATTTTTTTATTACTAATATTGTTGTTGCTCTTTACAAACACAAATAACTTAACTTAAAAAAACAACAAAAAATCTTTAAATAAGGAAAAAATTGCATCAGGCTGAGACACAAAAGAGTGTTTTATTGGTTTTAAAACTTCAGGACTTCCTGTTTAACCGGCAGATCGCTTACAGTAAAACTGGATGTTTTTAAATGTACGTAATAAATTCTGGGACCCAACAAAAGTCTTAAAGATATGTTTTTAATAAAACATGAAAAACACAAAAAGGATATTGTACTTTTAATGGAGGGAGTCGATTTCTTGATTAGAGAAAATTCCTGGAAAAGACGGAAGATTAGTCTTTTTTTTTTTAATGTTGTGTGAGTTTCCAGTTTAGTTTATTTTGTGGATTTGTCAGTTTCGATGCTCCAAAGTTAGCGGGTGCCGCCCGTCTGGCCCGGCGCGTCTCCCTGAAGTGTTTCGGGGCGTCAGTTTGCATCTTGCACAAAAAAAACCATCTTGAACCGCAACTTAACGATTCATTTTCTACAACAAACATCGGTTCCGTGATGAATGCGTCTCGTGTTTCTTTGTTGTTGCTGTTTGCTGCTGCTGCGCTTTAATTTCCCAGCGGGCATCGTTACAGTTTCCTGGCATCTTCTCTTATCTGGCAGCTGCTTTTCTTTCTGTTTCTTTTTCTTTTTTTGAAGAACAGTGAGAGCCACGGTCGACTTTGTTTTCATTCAAGAGAACATGAAACTGACGTAAACTAGAAGGATCCGTGGGCTCGGATCAGCGGCGCACCTGCTGTCGTCACGCTCACCTGTGGAGCGCCGAGCTTCCAGAGTGAAAACATCTACAAGATCGTTTCCGGAACAAGTGAATCCCTGATTTCAGGAAGGAGGTTGGCGCTGCCCGGCCCGGCCCGGCCCGGCCCAGCCCGTTGGTGGACGTGCAGCTCAGCTGCTGCCACCCTGCTCCACAGCAACACGCAGCACGCTGATCGATGAAATCCAAGCAGGTGTCGTGAAACGGACAGAACCGGAAGGAGCAGATGTAGAAATGCGCGGCTGCTTCTCCTGCTGAGCTGTGGTGCGTTTGTGTTTCCAGGCACGACGGAGCGGGTGTGTCTGATCCAGGGCACGGTGGAGGCGCTGAACGGCGTCCATGACTTCATCGCCGAGAAGGTGAGGGAGATGCCTCAGAGCACCCAGAAGACAGAACCCGTCAGCATCCTGCAGCCGCAGACCACCGTCAACCCGGACCGCGTCAAACAGGTCCGTTTCTTCTATTCTGTCCAGTTCTGTTCTGTTCTTTACTCTTCTAATCTACTCTGTTCTATTCTATCCTATTTTATTCCATTCTATTCTAATCTGTTCTATTCTATTCTAATCTATTTTGTTCTATTCTGTTCTAATCTTTTCTACTCTATTTTATCCTATTCTATTTAAATCTATTCTATTCTATTCTGTTCAGTTCTATTCTATTCTATTCTGATATATTCGAATCTATTCTGTTCAATTCTGTTCTATTCTATTCTATTCTAATCTATTTTGTTCTATTCTACTCTATTTTATCCTATTCTATTTAAATCTATTTTATTCTATTCTATTCTTTTCTAATCTATTCTGTTCTATTCTATTCTAATCTATTTTGTTCTATTCTATTCTATTCTGTTCTAATCTGTTCTACTTGTACTGAGTCACTGAACTACTGTTCTACTCTACTACATTCTTTTCTATTTTAATCTAATTTATTCTATTCTAATCTTATCTATTCTGTTCTGTTCTACTCCATTCTTTTCTATTCTAATCTAATCTATTCTATTCTATTCTGTTCTGTTCTATTCTATTTTGTTCAATTTTGTTCTATTCTATTCTGTTCTAATCTATTCTGTTCTATTCTAATCTATTCTGTTTTAATCTGTTCTATTCTGTTCTATTCTATTTTATCCTATTCTATTTAAATCTATTCCATTCTATTCTATTCCATTCTATTTTGTTCAATTCTGTTCTATTCTATTCTAATCTAATCTATTCTGTTCTGTTCTATTCTAATCTATTCTGTTTTAATCTGTCCTATTCTGTTCTATTCTAATCTAATCTATTCTGTTCTATTCTAATCTATTCTATCCTATTTTATTTTATCCTATTGTATTTAAGTCTTTTCTATTCCATTCTGTTCTACTTTCTTCTGTAATGGTCAGCTTGTGTGCGTGGCAGCTGAGAGGGTGAGGAAAGCTGTTTCCTTTGGAGTGACAAACTGTGCGCTCATCTGCGGTGGAGTTGTAATTTTTTTTCTTCTTGTCCGAGAAATGTGGAATAAAAAAGAGAAAAAAAAGGGAAAAAAGCAAAACAGATGCGTCGGAACAAACGAGAGGGAAAAGAAACAGATGGAAAGATGAAGAATGGAGGAGGGAACAAGGAGGGCAGGAAGGCCTTAGATTAAGGGTTGGGGGGGGGGGGGGGGGGGGGGGGGGGTTGAGGTGTGAACGTGTGAACTGCTACAAGCACCCGAACCCATAAACCCATAAACCCAGACTCTGGGACCGACCGCACCAGAACCAGAACTTCTCATCAGAGACGGTGACTCCACTCCGACATCCTCTGATGTCACCAAACTGTCGCTTCGAGGCGGGATTTTCACCCGCGACGGCGGGAAGAAGCCGGTCCACAAGTCCAGAACATCCAAACGCAGCTGAAACAAAACTAAAACAAGAATAATCTGTACTTTCTTTTCTAAAACAAAGAGTCTCAGATCATTTTCAGGTTAATCGAGACGTTTTTTATCAACAGTAGCTAAAGGTCTGAAGTCCTTACGTCATCAACGAACAGCTGGCACTGAAGATAAATCCACAAAGTTCTGGTTACAATAGTTTTGGTTCTGGAGGGACCTCCTGCCGCTGTAGATCCGCGACAGACAGAGCTGCTCTGCATCAGTCTGGTCAGAATTAGAGACGCGGTTTATTTAAGCGAGATTTAGATTAACCTCTGAGCAGATCGACGGCTGATAACTTCTCCAGCGTGGAGACAAAGTGATGAGAGGTTTTAATTAAAACAGAAAGAAAATAAATCAATGTTTTTGTTTTATTTGTGAGTCTTGCTTCGAACGTAACCTGTCAGTCACAGTAGCTCCGCCAGGAACAAACAAACCAGCGCAGGTGTTCAACGTCAGTTATCTTGTCGCGGCTCAAGTCAGAGACGCTTCAGTCCGTAGCGCTGCATTCAAAGAACGACTTTTAAAAAGTACAATTCAATCAGTGCATTAAAACAGTGCAGATGAGATCTGTTATCAGTGGCTGCGGTGAACCTGGTTTTCACTGCACATGTGCAGAAGCTGCTCTGTTTTAGAGCGGGAACAGCAGAAAAGACCACCTCACAGGGACCCTACCCCCTAACCCCTAACCCTAACCCTAACCCCTAACCCCTAACCTAACCCTTAACCCCCTAACCCCTAACCCCTAACCCCTAACCCCTAACCCTAACCCCTAACCCCTAACCCCTAAACCCCTAACCCCTAACCCTAACCCTAACCTAACCCCCCTACCCCTAACCCCCTAACCCCTAACCCTAACCCTAACCCTTAACCCCTAACCCCTAACCCCTAACCCTAACCCCCCTAACCCTAACCCCAACCCCTAACCCTAACCCTTAAACCCTAACCCCCTAACCCCTAACCTTAACCCTGAGCTAGGGTTACCAACCGTCCCGATTTGCCGGGACATCCCGTTTTTAGGTGAATTTTATTTGCCCCCGTGAAGAACTGCTCTCGTCCCGCATTTCAATCATAGTCTTGACAGCATTTTTTTAATGGAATGTTTATGAAGCATTTCGTCCAGTGATAGACTGCTGATTGATGACACATTATAAACAGGGAGTTTGATAGGCTACTATGCCCCAAACTCAATGTTTACAAAGTATATTGTCCAATGATAACAGACTGGTGTATGATGACACATTCTGATCAGGGAACTGTAATTGGCTACGTCAACCTGCATGTATACGTTGCTATGGGAGACGGTTGTAATCAGTGAAGTTTACTGAGGGAAATGGATGAACAGCTAAAAAAAGAGGCTTTGCAGATAAAAAGGTCGTGGGTTTAAAGCCACTACAGACCCTAGAAGAGCATTTTGTACTTTATGCCGCCCGCGAGATATGATTGGCCATGGTGGCGAGCACGACTTATCCGTCATGAAGAACACAGAGTGTCATAAAAAGGCTGTGCTAGCTAAAGGAGCAAGCAACATCACTTCATTCCTCACCGCATCTACTGCTGAAATTGACAACATTTCTGCAAGCGAGGTGTCCTAAATATACCACACCATGAAACACGGCCACAGCTATAACAGCGCTGACTGCACGTGAAATTAAACGGGGCTTATTTCAAGACTCGAGTGTCGCTAAGAAGATGCAGTGGGAAGAACCAAAGTGGGGAGATGATCACCATGAAGTGTTGGGTCCAAGCACTGTGGGGAAAATAGTCTCCGATCTCTCTTAGGTGATGGTGAGCTCCTTTATTTTTCACTCGCTAGCGATGCTCTAACAAGGGAAACAGAAAAATGTTTTCCAGTGTGTGTGAGCTACTTTCCGGTCGGATGGCGTGATGTCCAAGTTGTGGATTTCTACGAAACATTGCGAATGGCACACAAGGCTCTCCTTTCCTGTTTTGACACATGTGGTCTTAATGTTGAAAACATCACCGCATATGCCGCCGACCAATGCAAATGTTAACTTCAGAAAGCACCATTCTGTCTACAAATTGCTCACCAGCGTAAACGATGGCATTCTAAAAGCTAACTGCCCGGCCCATGTTGCACAAAGTTGTGTACAACATGCATAATTAATTCACAAAATTATCCTGAAATTAGTAGGATTGTGGTCTGGATGAGAAAACATCATCATTTCTGGCATGGGTAGGGTGGCAAGACATCTTTTCAATGCCTTGAAATGCAGGAAATTGCATCTAAGAAACACAAAATGTTCTGGGGGACGACCCCCCAGAGCCCCGTCCTAAAAATGTCCCTCTTTCCAGCTTCAGGGAATTGGTAACCCTAACCCTGACCCTAACCCTAACCCCTAACCCCTAACCCCTAACCCTAACCCTAACCTAACCTAACCCTAACCCTACCCTAAACCATAAACTAACTAACCCTAACCCTAACCCTAACCCTAACCCTAACCCTGAGCCGCTACGCCGCCGCAGTTACTGGCGTAAAACAGCTGAAAACGTCCTAAAAAAGTTTGAATAAATTAGGGTTAGGGTTAGAAGCCCACCCCCGCGCTGACTGCAGAGCTTCTAGGACCAGCTGCGTAATTGAGGACATTTAGTCCGGGCATCGATTCTGATCCGATCAGTTTAAGTGATTATCATCGCTCCGGCTTCATGATTGCGCTGCATTGATTGTTCGGGTCTGGTATTGTTTCCATGTATTGACTGCTCGGGCCCGCCGGGCAGCACGTTCAACCGTTCCCGCTGGTAGCACACACTATTGAAGAAAAAAAAAAAAATGACATACCGACACTAAAATAATTAATCTTGTCTCGAAAATACAGTTGAAGGAAGCGTGAAGAGAAATACGATCATAAATGCACAAAAGTGATGACATGTGCGACAGTGTGAAGAAGCAATTATTTTCCCTCCATCGTCTCTCGGCTTGAGCGCTAACATCTGTGCTGCACACTTTCCCCCGGTGCATTTGGAGCCCACACAA
>JAGFBZ010000389.1:0-78329 GCA_018398805.1 Hirundichthys speculiger | reverse complement strand
CCGCTCTGGTGTTGTGATGTCGCAGGCGTTTCATTAAGACCTCAGGAAATCATGTCAGCTCGGCACAAAAGGGCTCGACACGTCCACTTGAAGCTTTTCAGCACCAAACCCAGGTTGCTGTTGCCAGGCGACCAGGAGGTTGCAGTGCACCATTTACACGTTTGTGCAGGTTGCACAAATCAGACGGAATGTTTTAATTAGTGCGCTCCAGCGCTGGTGGGCGGGTCTCGTTACGACGGGACCGACCCTGTGGATGAATTATTCATTCAGCCTCTTTTTATTTTCTGCAGATGCAGCATGCATGTACAGAGTGTTCATTTTTGCATCATGGACATGATGAGCGTTTGAGCCCGAGGCCGACGGACAGCTGAGTAATCCTGTTTTGGATGATTTGAGGAGCTGCAGGGAGACAGGCGGGCTAATAGCTGCTGATATTTAGACTCTTATAATGGAGGGCGAATCCCCCTGTTGCTCTTCAGGCTATTTATACCAACGTCAGAGATGTGGCTAAATGGGTTTGTGCGCCATTCGACGACACAGATGCTCACATGATCACAGACGGACAAAGAAACCCCCCCCCCCCCCCCCCCGCACCGAAATAACCTCCTCAATCCTCAATCGGAGAGCCGCTGATGAGTCACTGAACCAAAACAACCGCAGACAAGAAAGAAAAAGGATTTAGCTGTGGCTATGCTAGTCCAACTTCCTCTAAAATAACCTGCAGTACGCTGCCTTCGACCATTTTAAAATGGCATTTCACTGAACTTGTGAGGTCTGTCTGTTTGGTGTCGTCATAGATTTTTTTTTTTTTTTTTTTTTTTAATTAATCATTTTTAAAAGGTTTACAGTTGCAGGAATGATAATGATAATAACCTGCAGGTCCTCTTCAAAGTTTGTGGAAGCGAAGCAAGTCGTTAAAGAGGGGCCGGGATAAATGTCTCTCTCATTCATCTTGTCAAGAACGCGGCTGTTGTTGCTCGTGGGGGGGTGTACTCCGTTTGACCCGGGGGGGGGGGGGGGGGACAGAGATGCTCGATGTTTGTTGCGCTGATAGAAAAGGAGGAATGCGGAAAGCATGGAAGATGATGACATGAAGATGGATGGACGCCGTCAGAGAGCAGAGCCTCGGGTGTCTGGGAGCCGGGGGGGGGGGGGTTGATCTGAACTCTCGTTAGCCGACAGCTGCGAGTGACGGAGGGCTTCGCTGGAGGGAGCAGCTGCTGATAGAAAGAAAAACAGAGCAGCGCCGACGCCGACGGACGGCGTGCCACGCTCCGAGGCTGAGCGGAGCGCCGGAGAAGATGATTTACGAGCCCCGAGAATTCCTCCGCCGACGCTAATCAGCTTCAACACGACTTGTGGACGAGGAGAATTTACTGGAGAGAACTTTATTACTTTCATTGTTCGATGTTTGCATTTGTTTCCTCACATGCGCTTGTAAAACACACTGGCGCTGCTGTTCACGCTGTAACCGGCGGCTTCTAACGAGTTATTAGTGCTCTCAAATAGGGCTGTAGCGATGCACTAATATCACGATACGATACACGATATTCGGCTTGATCTATATATCAATATCATCTTAAAAACATTTACTCATTTTCCGAAAGATTTTAAAGGACAAAGTGATTTTTGGGACATCTTGTGAGTGTTCCATGACTTTGTTTGAATTAATTGAACTAAAAGCATCATACACATTTATGGCTGACAGCAGCTTGCAAATGCTAAAAAATGAATAAAAATGGTTGAAAAATAGTTTCATTTATTTAACAGTGCAAAATTGTTGCTTGCAAGCTTTTTAAAGGTTGGACACGGGGGTTTTAAAAGAAGCTTAGAATATCGATACCCGCGGCTAAAAAATCTATACTTGATAAAATATCGATATATATCGCAGAATCGATAAAATTGCTCAGCTCTAGGAGGAGGCCTGAGTACCCGGAGGTACTGCTGAGGTTCGAACCAGGAACCTTCTTGTTGTGCCATGTGCTGAGTCACCAGCTAATTTGACTGTGACCAGGTCCAGGGCCAGTTCCAGGGACCAGGGTTCCAGGGTAATCAGGGTACCAGAGTCCAGGTTCCAGGGTATCAGGGTCCAGGGACCAGGGTACCAGGGTTCCAGGGTTCCAGGGTTCCAGGGTACCAGGGTTCCCAGGATCCAGGGTACAGGGTACCAGAGTACCAGGGTTCCAGGGTACCAGGGTTCCAGGGTACCAGGGTACCAGGGTTACCAGGTACCAGGGTATCCAGGGTACCAGGGTTCCAGGTACCAGGGTTCCAGGGTACCAGGGTACCAGGGTACCAGGGTTCCAGGGTACCAGAGTACCAGGGTTCCAGGGTTCCAGGGTACCAGGGTTCCAGGGTTCCAGGGTACCAGGACCAGGTACCAGGGTTCCAGGGTACCAGGGTTCCAGGGTACCAGGGTACCAAGGTACCAGGGTTCCAGGGTACCAGGGTTCCAGGGTTCCAGGGTACCAGGGTACCAGGGTTCCAGGGTACCACGGTACCAGGGTTCCAGGGTTCCAGGGTACCAGGGTTCCAGGGCACCAGGGTTCCAGGGTACCAAGGTACCAAGGTTACAGGGTTCCAGGGTACCAGGGTTCCAGGGTACCAGGGTACCAGGGTTCCAGGGTTCCAGGGTACCAGGGTACCAGGGTTACAGGGTACCAGGGTACCAGGGTACCAAGGTTACAGGGTTCCAGGGTATCAGGGTTCCAGGGTTCCAGGGTTCCAGGGCTGTGAAGGGACCAGGATCTTCAGCCTGGAGTCTGTACAGACCACATGGAGTTAATCGCTTTATTTTTATCTGTATTTTCACAGATTGTCTGAGCAAAAAAAGGCCTCAGTGGGATTAAATACTGATAAAGTCTGATGGATGCACGTCGGTGCGTTAAACCACTTAGAAACTAGTTTTTGTGGCGAGCCAACGTTCAGTTTCTGGTGAAACCACCGCTGGCAGCGACAGCGCGGTGACGTTTACGAGGTCAAGACTTTCTTGTATCACAAAGGGGTTTAACTCCAAAAATTAAAGTGAGTAAAGCAGCCAGCGTTGTTGTATTTGGACATGAGCGCGGTTGTAAATGACCCGTGTTTTTTTTTTTATTTGTTTTGTTTTGGTATCATTTGGGGTTATTTTTCTCTCTCGGTGGCCTTTCATCAGGCTGAACGCTGCAGCAGCTCTTTGACTCCGTCCACTGAACATTTACTCCAGGGTGTTGCCCCCCGATGCCCTTTCTAGCCGCTTCCTGTGGACGTTTCCTGTAACCTTTCACCTCCCGCGTGGACACCTGTTTCCTACTTCCTGTTATTGCTGCTTTACGCAGGAAGTTGGTCGCAGAGGTGGGAAAGTGCGAGAGTCTGGCTAATGTTGTGTTTCACGAAGCACGACGGGCTGGTGAGCGTCGGTGTCCTCCGTTCAGACTGCTGCTGCGATGATGATGATGATGATGGTGATGAAGGATTTACGCCTCCTCATGACGTCACCAGCCTTGAATTTGATTTTCGCCGCATCAGAAAAACGGATTTGTGCAGTGAGAGAGCCTGAACAGTGTGAACTGCGTGAGTTTCTCTCTCCCCAGATAGCAGACACATTTTCACCTAATCTGGGCTACTGCTTCCTTTTTTTTTTTTTTTTCCACTTACATCACGGTTACATCACCGGCACAAGTCTTATGTGGGACAAATGTGGCCCAAATTTCATATAGAGCCTGAACACGAGCTGCAGGAGGAGCCGATGGCGCCTGATGAAGCCCTCAGACCGGATGTGACCAGTGTCGCAAAAACACTGGTCACATCCAGGGGCTCTTCTGTTCAATTCAGTTTTATCTGTATAGCGTCTGTTACAATGTCAATTATCTCTAGGTGCTTTACAGAGACCCAGATCATCAGATCACCCGAGCAAATATCATTAATAGGGCTGGGCAACGATTAAAATTTTTAATCGCGATTAATCGCATTATTTCCCTGATTAATCGCGATTAATCGCATTGTATACGCAAAATCAAATAATGAATTCAAAAGTAGTGTAAAATCCCCTTTTATTTAAATGTTCTGCTGCCATATGAGCTAAAGTGCCATAACATTTGTTGTTCAAACACTTTTAACATCAGCACTTGTCATAACACATATTTAGTGTAAATCTCATCTTAAAAAATGTAAAATAAAATAAAGCTTATGGCCACTGCCAGGACATTAATGTCATCCTGTTTTTATAAAAAAATTTAAAAAAAGTCTACAAAAAATCCAACAAAATGATTGTGTCTCAGCACAATCAGAACATTAAAACAGGTAATTTTCTGAGGTCACAGCAGAAACTTTTAACGGGGAGTTCAACTTGTCAGTTGTTACAAATAACCTTGTTTCTGTTGAATCCTCCGTCTGGGAGAACTTTAAAATGAAAATGTCCATGTTACATGTCCATCATGTAACTTTACCAATTCGTGTATCATTCATTCTTTCTATTTTTAATTGTCAATCAAAAATTAAAAAATTAAAAGTGACATTTAAATATGTTTTTTGTTTTTTAATTTTATAAGAACTAAAAAAGGAAAAAAATGCCTGTTTTTTTTTAATATTTCAATTTTAGACTTGGATCAAAAATACAAAATGAAAAAAAATGGTCCACAGGACTGAATTTGTTTTGAATTTGTAATTTGACTGAAAGTCCAGTCCAATGACTGGACTTTCAGTTGTCATTACACATCTGTGCCACTAGATGGAGCCGCACTGCAGTAACCAGCTAGAGAACAGATCTGATGTAACATGGAGGAACGACGCGAAAGTTTTGTTGCAGTCTAGAATTTTCTTTTTCAGACAGAATTGTTAATATTGCTACCTGAGTTGGTACCTGAACTGTTAAGTATACAGATTTTTATCGTTTTTCATGTCTGTTCTAGGTTTTTTCGCATGTTTACCTGCCAATTGTCTTCCGGTTCCGGCCAGTAACCAACCTTTCAAAACAAAAGCATATGATCAACGTGCGTTAACGCGCGACAAAATAATTGTCGGCGTTAATAAATGAATGCGTTAACGCGATAATAACGCGTTAACTTGCCCAGCCCTAATCATTAACTAAAATTATAATATTAATTCCAAATCAAGGATAATGGCAGGTAAAAAAAACTCCCACAGAGGGAGAAAAAAACCTTTAAGCCAAACAGAAGCAAGAAAAAAACTCAATTTTAAGAGGAAAAAACCTTGAGCAGGACCTGGATCATATGGAGGGACCTTCCTGATGAAGACCAGCTGGATAAAGAAAGAAAAAGAGAGGAGAGACACAAATGACTGAATGAAATGACGACATAAACATAAACAGATGCAGGTAGCAGCACTGAGGTGAGATGGTCAGAGGACTAGATCACCGGTCACCACGGCAACCGACACCCTGAACACACCTACACACACAGGTGGAGGTAAACGCTGGGATGGACAGAGGAGGGAACTGCAAGTCAGCATGAAACTTGGGAAACTCTGACCTGCAAACATACAGAAAGAAAAGAGAAAAAAGGAGGGAAAACAGCACAACAAACTACAGAAAAGAAAATGGAGCACAGTTACAGTAACGAGGTGCTGCTAATTAACTATGGGATGAGCTGGAGGAGGAGGAAGAGCAGTGGAGACACCACTCAGCAGATCATGTTGGCGTCCCCCTGCAGCGTAGGCCTATAGCAGCATAGCTATGACGAAGCTGTGGTTAAGACGAGCTACTCTAGTCTGAGCTACTACAACTATGGCTATAACTATTACCCCTACACACTATAGTTTAAGTCTAACGGTAGCTATAACTATTAGCCCCTACACTATAGTTACTAACTGTAGTTATAACTATTAGCCCCTACACACTATATTTAGACAAACTGTAGCTATAACCTATTAGCCCCTACACACTATAGTTTAGACAACTGTAGCTATAACTATTAGCCCTACACACTATAGTTTAGACTAACTGTAGCTATAACTATTAGCCCCTACACACTATAGTTTAGACTAACTGTAGCTATAACTATTAGCCCCTACACACTATAGTTTAGACTACTGAGCTATAACTAGCCCTACACTATATAGAGTATAACTAGCGCTAACTATTAGCCCCTACACACTAGTTTAGACTAACTGTAGCTATAACTATTAGCGCCTACACACTATAGTTTAGACTAACTGTAGCTATAACTATTAGCCCCTACACACTATAGTTTAGACTAACTGTAGCTATAACTATTAGCCCCTACACACTATAGTTTAGACTAACTGTAGCTATAACCATTAGCCCCTACACACTATAGTTTAGACTAACTGTAGCTATAACTATTAGCCCCTACACACTATAGTTTAGACTAACTGTAGCTATAACTATTAGCGCCTACACACTATAGTTTAGACTAACTGTTGCTATAACTATTAGCCACTACACACTATAGTTTAGACTAACTGTAGCTATAACTATTAGCCACTACACACTATAGTTTAGACTAACTGTAGCTATAACTATTAGCGCCTACACACTATAGTTTAGACTAACTGTAGCTATAACTATTAGCCACTAGCCCACTACACACTATAGTTTAGACTAACTGTAGCTATAACCATTAGCCCCTACACACTATAGTTTAGACTAACTGTAGCTATAACTATTAGACCTACACACTATAGTTTAGACTAACTGTAGCTTAACTATTAGCCCTACACACTATAGTTTAACTAACTGTAGCTATAACTATTAGCCCCTACACACTATAGTTTAGACTAACTGTAGCTATAACTATTAGCCCCTACACATATAGTTTTAGACTAACGTAGCTATAACTATTAGCCCTACACACTATAGTTTAGACTAAACTGTACATAACTATTGGCCCCTACACACTATAGTTTAGACTAACGTAGCTATAACTATTAGCCCCTACACACTACTACTGTAGCTATAACTATTAGCCCCTACACTACTGTAGTTTAGAACTAACTGTAGCTATAACTATTAGCCCCTACACACTATAGTTTAGACTAACTGTAGCTATAACTATTAGCCCCTACACACTATAGTTTAGACTAACTGTAGCTATAACTATTAGCCCCTACACACTATAGTTTAGACTAACTGTAGCTATAACTATTAGCCCTACACCTATAGTTTAGACTAACTAGTACTATAACTATTAGCCCCTACACACTATAGTTTAGACTCAACTGTAGCTATAACTATTAGCCCCTACACACTATAGTTTTAGACTAACTGTAGCTATAACTATTAGCCCCTACACATAGTTTAGACTAACCTAGCTTAACTATAGCCCTACCACTATAGTTTAGACCAACTTACTACTATTAGCCCCTAACATTATAGTTTAGACTAACCGTAGCTATAAACTATTAGCCCCTACACACTATAGTTTAGACTAACCGTAGCTATAACTATTAGCCCCTACAACACTATAGTTTAGACTAACTGTAGCTATAACTATTAGCCCTACACACTATAGTTTAGACTAACTGTAGCTATAACCATTAGCCCCTACACACTATAGTTTAGACTAACTGTAGCTATAACTATTAGCCCCTAACACACTATAGTTTAGACTAACTGTAGCTATAATTATTAGCCCCTACACACTATAGTTTAGACTAACTGTAGCTATAACTATTAGCCCTACACTATGTTTTACTACTTAGCTAAACTATTAGCCCCTACACACTATAGTTTAGACTAAACTGTAGCTATAACTATTAGCCCCTACACACTATAGTTTTAGACTAACTGTAGCTATAACTATTAGCCCCTACACACTATAGTTTAGACTAACTGTAGCTATAACTATTAGCCTACACACTATAGTTTAGACTAACTGTAGCTATAACTATTAGCCCCTACACACTATAGTTTAGACTAACTGTAGCTATAACTATTAGCCCCTACACACTATAGTTTAGACTAACTGTAGCTATAACTATTAGCCCCTACACACTATAGTTTAGACTAACTGTAGCTATAACCTATTAGCCCCTACACACTATAGTTTAGACTAACTTAGCTATAACATTAGCCCTACAACTATGTTTAGCTATAACTATTAGCGCCTACACACTATAGTACTACCTATAACCATTAGCGCCTAACACTATAGTTTTAGACTAAGTAGCTATAACATTAGCCCCTACACACTATAGTTTAGACTAAACTGTAGCTATAACTATTAGCGCCTACACACTATAGTTTAGACTAACTGTAGCTATAACTATTAGCCACTACACACTATAGTTTAGACTAACTGTAGCTATAACTATTAGCGCCTACACACTATAGTTTAGACTAACTGTAGCTATAACTATTAGCGCCTACACACTATAGTTTAGACTAACTGTAGCTATAACTATTAGCCCCTACACACTATAGTTTAGACTGTAGCTATAACTATTAGCCTCTACACACTATAGTTTAGACTAACTGTAGGCTTTACTGAACAGAAATGTTTTCAGTTTAGTTTTAAAGATGGAGGTGGTGTCAGACTCCAGAACCCAAACCGGTAGCTGGTTCCATAATAAAGGTTCCTGGTAGCAGAAGGCCCGTCCTCCAAACTTACTGGGTTTAGTGGGTTTACAGTTTGACGAGGCAGATGCACACATGTAATGCTACTGAAACCCAGAAACGGTCTTCATTTTAGCTTTATTAAGCTTCTTTGTTGAGCTTTTATCCTTAAACTGCTACGTTCTGAACACAGATGGGTATTACACATCCTGGAGCAGGACGACTATGACAAATTTGTGCAGAAAAGTCAGCGTGAAGATGACTCAGCCTGATGTCCAGCCCCAGTAGGCGTGTTCCTGGTGGGCTTATGGTCCTAATTAGCGAATTGGAGCGCGTCCTGTAGCATGTTTAATAGCACATTTAGAGCAAAATAGATGCTAGAACTTGCGACCGACCCGATGGGAGTGCAAAGTTCGTACCAGTAGTTGCATCTGCTAAAACAGGAATCCATGAACCAGTGAGTGACGCCTCTGCAGCTCAGTGCCTCCGACGAACGCCGTCGACGACCGCCAGTCACATTCAGTCCAAACAACAGCGATTTAAAGCCAACAGCAGGTGTGCGCCAACGCTAAGGCTGCGTGCGTTCTGTTCTCCGGGCTCTTACACTTCGTTTTTATTTCACACATTCTTTCGTAACATTTTTTCAATTCCTATGATTTGCAGTTTCTGCCTTTCTGCTGAGTCAGCAGAACAACACACACACACACACACACGCACACACGCACGCACACACACACGCCTGTTTGGGTCTCTTATCTGCTCCAAAAAGAGTCGACTGAGTTCCTGCATCCAATTATATCTGCTGTAATTTATGTCCTGCAGAAACAGAAAGAAATCCCGGTTTGGATGTGTTGTCGTTCGCCCCTTTTTCACTCCCTCGCTCTTTCCTTCCAGACAGATATGTACATGCAAGAAAAAAATGATTAAATGAATCTGCCTCCTGCGAAGCAGTTTTTTTTTTTTTTATCAGGATGACCTTCCACTGTCTGGGCAGGAAAGGGGAGGGGATTGACTGAAGGGTTAATAAAGGCAGGTAGCAGCTGGAAATGATCCTGTCAACAGACAGCCGGATATTTCTAAAGCACACACGAGGTCGTGAGAAAATCTGCATTATGGGTATTTTAGCGTTAGAGAAGCGAGGCATGTTAGGTTTTAAGCCCACTCTGGAGACCCCCGTGTGGTCAGAAGTGGCATTGATGCGCAGCATGGAAGAAAGAAAATGAAAGTGTTTTGTCTGTCTGCCCCCTGGTGGCTAGAAGGGGAACTTCTACATGGAGCGGCTTTAATGAAACTCCTGCATTACTCTGTTTAACATACCGCAGAGACACAGAAAAATCCCTTTTCAACTTTGTCTTTGCAGCTTCGCTCAGAGCAGTGCAGAGAAAAACAGGGACGACTGGATAATTTGACTCAGAAAAAGTTGTTTTTTTTTTTTTTCATAGCATCTCACCTTTAACACAAAGCGTTGTGGAAGATATGAACAAGGAGCCTTTTTTTGAAAATAATTTAATTTGAAGAGCTGCATAAACGAGGCAAAGGAGAATTATTTCATGTATTTTCCAAATAAAAACGACACATTAAGAGCAGAAGTTTGAGTCACAGATTGAGATCAACGTGGACTTTAACTTAAACTGATGTGTTTAAAGTTCTGATGCGTCTCTTTACGAGACAACACCCGACTGCTACCGAAGACGTGATTCAGGTCAAACCAACGCATCATGTGGACTGTTTTGTACTTTTATGTTTTCATGGGCTTTTAAGCTCTGTGCATCAAAAAATAAAATAAAATAACCCACTTCATGTAATTTACAGGCATGAAAATCCCTCACCTTTCGGCGAAATTCGCTGTTTTGAAGTCAAAAAGGGTGACCTACGTGAAAGGGTCTACCTACGTAGATCCGAGGAGTTTTCTTTTTTTTTAATTATCATTTAATTGACTTAATAAGCAAACTGAGCACTTCAGAAATCTGCCCTTTAATTCAGTGGTTCTCAACTGGTCCGGCTTCAGGACCCGCCATCACCC
Organism: Hirundichthys speculiger; assembly: GCA_018398805.1. Lineage (NCBI taxonomy): Eukaryota > Metazoa > Chordata > Actinopteri > Beloniformes > Exocoetidae > Hirundichthys > Hirundichthys speculiger. The sequence continues at coordinate 67,794 of JAGFBZ010000389.1, read as the reverse complement.
TTAATGACAAGCCGTGACCCAAATCAAGGAAAATTTCCAACTTCTCAAATTTATTGAATGAAAAGATCGTGCAGTTTGAATCGGAGATAGTAAAATAGAATATCACAGAATGCCAACGCAAAAAAATAAGTTTATTGGTGAACTAAAATGGCAAAAACCAAAATGGCTTCAAGTGGGAAATATTCCCTTTGATGCTCAATTAGCTACATTTTAATTAAATCCAAAACACTTCACTTCAGTAACTTCAGCCTTTTTTAACAGACTCAACATGAACAAACATGAAATAAAACAGTGCAACCACTGAGTAGTTTTAAAAAGAACTCTAAATATATAGTTTTAGCTGAATAACCATCACTGACCTTTGTCTTCAAGATAAGAAAATCCATATCTCATATATTCTTCGTTGTATCTGTGTTTCACCTGCTCAACATATGGAAACAAACTCTGCAGGTCTTCTTCTATGGTGTAAACTGGCGGGTGTCAAATCGCATTACAGGGAATTATCGCCATCTACTGTTGAGGAGTATGAATGAATTTTTTTTTAGCATTTCCTTCCCCAGGCAAAGGCCCACGACCCACTGAAAACGGGTCTGCGACCCACTTTTGGGTCGGGACCCATCAGTTGAGAACCATTGCTTTAAATGACACTTGGACGGTCAGTAAATCCTGTCCAGAACCAATCAGGTCAGATTGTTCCATTATTCCAGTCATACCAACGTCCTTCATTCATGTGTACTTGGAGAAACTCGGCGGTTACGTTGCTAAGCTAGTTCTGTCCACGCCGGGGACGAGGCAGACGAGCGTACGTTCACATTTCCTACCTGCATTTACCAGTGGATTTAATTTGGTGAGTTATGGTTTCAATCGTTTTCATACTTTGCGGTAAAACAAAGTTACGCCGTTCGCTACAGCTAACGTTGAACACTGTCAGAGCTAGCCAAAGCTCCGGTGAAAAGCAGCTCCCGTTTGCTGGAAGTTCGCGTCAAGCTTGTGTAGTTAACGGTAACGTAAAAGAAGAAACACAGGCTTCTTTCTAATATCTCTGTAACTGGTGAATCCATGTCAGGGACGTGAGAGGATGATATTCAGGTGAGTTAGGGTTAGGGTGAAGTTGTAAACTCTAGTCCCTTGAGACCCTAACCCAGTGGTGCGCAAACTGTGGTACGCGTACTACCAATGGTACATGAGCGCTCTCTGGTGGTACATGGAGAACGTCATGACTTTCCACATTTTTTCCACATTTTTACTTAAAAAAAAAAAAATCGGAAACATACAATGCATTATAAATACGTTTTAAATCAAATGTGTAGCTTGAGATAATTAAAATTGTGTCTTTTAAAGAAAATATTAGTTACATATTCTGCAGTGTGGATTTAGCAACTTTTGAGTGTGTTCATTTTGCTCTGTGTGAGAGTATGAGTGTTAGAGCTGAGCAGTTTTATCAATTCTGCGATATATATCGATATTTTATTTCCCCAGTGAGTATCGATTTTTTCAGCCGCGGGTACCGATATTCTAAGCTCCTTTCAAACCCCCGTGTCCCGCAGGGCTGCTCTTCCTGCACTTTAAGTCCACCAGCTACTCTGCTGAGATGGGTGTAATTTTAAGGTGGCTTAAATGTTGCTCCAATGGACTTGAATTATTGGTTCGTTTTTACTTAATCTGGTGGCTAGCATGGCTAGTAGCTACCTCATATGTTCAGTATCAAGCCAAACAAAGCTGCCAAAGAAGGCTGTACTTTAACTCTCCATTGTGCCCCTACCTTTAAAAGCTTGCAAGCAACAATTATCACTGTTTAAATCAATGAAACTATTTTTCTCAACAAATATTTTATTCATTTTGTCCAGCATTTGCAAGCTGCCTGTCAGCCATATAATGTGTAATTGATGCTTTCAGTTCAATTAATTCAAACAAAGTCATTGGAACACTCACAAGATGTCACCAAAATCACTTTGTCACTTTAAAATCTTTCAGAAAATGATGTAAATGTATCTTAAGATGAATATCAATATCATATCGTGAGCCGAATATCGTGTATCGTATCGTATTGCAAGATTAGTGTATCACTACAGCCTTAATGAGTATGTGAGACTTGTTGGACAGAGTTGTACAATTCAGGTAATAAATAACCACAATAAGGAATAAACATCTCTGCGTGTTTAAAGCTAATTTGGAAGGCATATATGCCCCCCCCCCCCCCCCCCCGGGCGTGCACACTTCTCACCTTTTTAACCCCTGACCCATTTTCATGTCTGAATTTAGTGTTAAAGTACAGAGCTCATTCGCCATGCTGAGCAACCAGTACGAGTGATCTCTCTCAGTCGTTAGTGGTCCAACTGCTACAGAAAAAGACGGGACAGATGTTCACCGAATCTCCCGACAGCTGGTTGATGAAGAGACGAAGAGACGAGCTTCATTTGGAGACACAGTCGCACTTTTACTTTAAACACTGTTAACTTCTTCCCCGAAGGCCAGACACATCTCTGAGTTGTCATTTTTTTAACCAAAAGACACATTCATTTCAATTTCAATTCAATTTTATATTTATAGCATCTGTTACAATGTCAATTGTCTCCAGGCGCTTTACAGAGACAAAGATCATGACCCCCGAGCAAATATCATTAACTAAAAAATAACATTGAATCCTAAACAAGGATAATGGCAGGTAAAAAAAAAAACTCCCACAGAGCGGAAAAAAAAAAAAAAAAACAAACCTTTAAGCCAAACAGTGGCAAGGAAAACTCCACTTTAAGAGGAAGAAACCTTGAGCACATGACAAATGAGCGCATCTTCCACCAGGTCCAATGCCCAATTTCACTTTAAGTAATCCAGATGTGCACCAAAATTTAAATACATACTCGTTTTGTCAGCCTGTCCTTTAAAAGTCACGAAGTTTGGTTCCTCAGTTTCAATCTTTACAGTGTAACGCTGTAAGAAGTTAAACATTTGGTTCCTTAAACAGCAGGAGAGAGCCGGCCTGAAAATAAAAAATAAAATAAAAAGTCTCAGTTTGTGGGTCAGCGTGTGTTAAACTGTTCACACGTTCATTGTTTCTAAAGATGGAAAAAGATGCCACAAACACTTTTAATGGAGAGTGAAGAAAAAACTCTAAATCTAAATCTCACGTGGCGTGCGCGTGTGTCCGTGCTCGTCCACGTGTCAAAGCTAACGCCGCAGCTCCTCTGTCATCCCGTTATTTTTAACCTGCGTGGGGTTTTTCTGCGCTCCGATGATGATCCGGAGAATGAAAGGATAAAGACGGGCCGGGAGATGGAAAATGAAGGATGACACAAGGAGAGAGAGAGCGAGCGAGGTAGAGGCAAAGCGGGAGAGGGAGAGAGGGAGAGCGAGGGAGGGAGGCGACTAAGCCCGCGGATCAGCCGGAGGCAGATTAAGCTAAAGTCCCCCGCTTAAGACTTCAAAGTTCAAACTCCAGCAGCCTCAACAGTTGTTCCGCCGTCGTCCACCTGCTCCGCGTGGCCGTGCGCACACACAGGTGTGTATGTTGCGCGTCCATGCCAGCATCCGGAGGCGACGGCGACACGCGGCCGTGTGACCCCGGAGGAACGCGGCACAAAGACGGGATGAGAGCACAGCTCGCCGTTACCGCCGTGACACCTCTAAAAACGACGATTACTAATTCTGCAGAGCAGCTCACGAAAATATCAGGTTTACGTTGACCTTTTTACGACGCCGATATCCAGACGCTTTCAGGAGCCGCGCCGCCATACGGCCACGCCAGGACTCACGAACGCGACGGGTAGAAATCTTTAAATGCTGTTTTCTTTTCTTCTTCTCGTCTTTTGTCTTGGTGATGTTTCCTGGTTTCTTTTAAAGCAGTGATTCCCAAAGTGTGGGCCGCGGCCCCCTGGTGGGCCGTCGTGGTACTACAGGTGAGCCGTGAGAGGTCATTAAAATCAAACAAATACGTTTTAAATTTTCAATCTTTTTAAAATAGGTTTTTAACTACTGTAAAATATTCATGACATGGTTTAAAAAAAAACATTAAGTATTAAAATAAGCCAGTTAAGTGTTATTTTACTGAAATCTTAACTTAATATAACAGGTGTCACCTTATTTGTTGACCGCTTACATTAATATGGGAAGATAGCTTCCAGTCCTGTATGTTGATAACAGTTGTAATTAAAGGTTTGGGTGGGCTAAGGAGATTTTTCCCATTTCAAATTGGGCCTTGGTGTTCTGAAGTTTGGGAACGGCTGCTGAAACGTTGGCGGTTATTTCTACACAACCAGCACATACTGACGTTTCCAAAACCCAGGACACGGTGAGGATGCTGGATGAACGTGTTCTCTCCTCCCGGTCCCAAATCTTATTTAACACAAATACAGTGATCCCTTATTTTTCGCGGTTAATGGGGACCGGTGCCCCCCCGCGAAAATCAAAATCTGCAAACTGGAGCCGGAGCCCCCCGAGCCTCATTAATGTGTTTAAAATATGTTTAAAAACCGCAAAAAAGTAGCGAAACAAGACAAAGGCTCAACTGTGGTCTTTCTGTTTCCTTCACAGCCTCTGGTCTCTGAACCGTAGTAAACAAACCGCTGCTATTGTGCTATTTTTGGCTCGTAATAAGCGGCTAACACGCTAACAACAACAAAAGGAAAAGTCTGGTTTTCTCTGCATGGAACGGGAACTTTATTCTGTCACTGCAGGAACTTGTAACATCACACAGGTTGTATTGTTGGGCTCCTGTCGGTTAACAGAGAATGTAAATCTATACACGCTGGGCTGCTGTTGATGCTCACTACACTTTTCATCTAACCCTGTTTTCGTTCTGACGTCCCACGACACACACACTACATTACCCATAAGGCCACACCATTACCCATAAGGCTACCTTCTTAAAGGGGCCAGGCTGGCTCACAACATTTCTTCACTGTGAGAGAACGCGCACAACATCCTGTGATGTTTCCGCAAGTTTTAAATTTTTTTTTTTAATTATATAATATATTTCTGAAAAATTGGCGAGGGATCACTGTAATTTAATTTTACAACCTTCATAAGAAGAGCAAAAGTGAAGCAAAATATGAAATACTGCCGAAATAAGAAGCAAAGCAGCGCTACCTTCCCTACGGAGGCAGAATGAAAATAAAGGACTGAAAGTCACCCTTTGCGCACTAAGATGAAGTAAATAAGCGTCAACCGTGACGCAGATTAAGGTTCTGACAAAAACGATGCGGTCTCGTGTTGCGGTTTACCGACAAAAAAAGAGGGGGGAAAAAACAACGCTGCAGTCAGGAGGAAGCCGGGATCTGGATCTGGAGCGTTTGACCGTCCGTCAGAGACACCAAACCATCAACGGGTCAGAAGGAAACCTTCAAGAGGAAACGCATCGACCGTACTGGATGATGACCGCCGGACCAGCGTGCAGCGTCGCTGCGGAGTCGCTCGGATCTTTATGCATCTGCACGCATCCTCCCTCCTCGGCAGTTTATAAGCGTTAGGGCTGTAGCGATACACTAATCTCACGATACGATGCAATACACAATATTCAGCTCGTGATACGATATATATCGATATTCATCTTACAATACATTTACATTATTTTCTTTAAAGATTTTAAAGGGACAAAGTGATTTTGGTGACATCTTGTGAGTGTTCCAGTGACTTTGTTTGAATTAATTGAACTGAAAGCATCAATTACACATTATATGGCTGACAGGCAGCTTGCAAATGCTGGACAAAATGAATAAAAGATTTGTTGAGAAAAATAGTTTCATTATTTAAACAGTGCAAATTGTTGCTTGAAAGGAGCAACAAATGTGGCCCGTCACGTCATTGTATGTGGCCCTCGAGAGCTTGGACATTATTGGCTTAAATTTTAAACCGATATTTTAAAACTTAAAATAAGCTTACACCGCTTTAAAGCGCATATTGACAATAAACTACATCTCCCATCATGCATTTCAGCATTACCCACAACGATAACGGCAGCTATGAGCAAGACAATTTTTTATAGAACTGATGGACTTAAAAAAAACTTTTTACTAATTAACCCCAACATGTCCAAGAAAAGAAAAATTGATGCACAAAAGTATAACTTTTTTGTAATGTGTGTGAGTCATGAAAGAGTTTAATCTACGTCGGCATTTTGACAGCAAACAAGGAGCTAAGTATCCTAAATTTAGCCTGCAAGAAAAACAAAGAACCACTTCCGCTTCTAAAACCAAGGTAATGGATACTCTTACAACCACAAACTCTAAGTTTAATATAATAATGACTTAAATATTTGAAACTTGAATACATAATGAATACAGAAACCATTATTTATCATTTATTATAAGGTGTAGTTTAATTTATTTGGATTTACACTGCATTTTGTTACATTCATGCTGTCAATCTGGCCCTTCTAGGGCCACCATGATGCTGATGTGGCCCTCAGTGAATTTGAGTTTGACACCCCTGCTCTACACCAGGGGTTCCCAAACTTTTCAACCCGTGACCCCCAAAATAACGGTGCCAGAGACTGGCGACCCCCACTATCCCCAGATGTGACTGAAAAAATAAAATGTGCGCACAGGCCATACGCACAAACACGGGCTTAACGACAACACAAAAGAACAGAGCAGCCTGTTATGATTTTACATATAGAAATTTACTGTTTTTGAAAAAGCAGAATACCTCAGTCAAAAATAATATCTATGTAACATGAGTGCACAGTATTACTGTCATGTGCAAACTTAACTTTAACATTACTTAATGGTTAATGGTATTAAAGCATCCGCTTTGTGATGTTTACAGTGGAGCCGTAACCTGACACCTGCAAATGATGCTATGTTAATCTGTCTTAATCACCTCAGGAAGAAAATCTGTAGTTTTATTTTAATTTTAACTACCATGTTTCATAATTTTTACAACTATGGCTGAATTTTTCTGTATTTTATTTTTTTTTTTATTTATAAGATTTATATATATATATAAATAAAAAAAAAGATTATGGAAATCATTTGCGACCCACCCCACGGCGTCCCGCAAACCCCCCGGGGGGGTCCCGACCCCCACTTTGGGAACCACTGCTCTAGACCACCCATCCATCCACCCATCCATCCATCCATCCATCCATCCATCCATCCAGCCAGCCACCCACCCAGCCATCCAGCCATCCAGCCAATCCAGGCCAACCAACAACCATCCATCCAGCCACCCATCCAGCCAGCCAGCCACCCATCCACCCAGCCATCCAGCCATCCCGCCATCCAGCCAGCACCACCCAGCCAGCCATCCATCCATCCCATCCACCATCCACCCATCCATCCAGCCATCCATCCATCCTCCATCCCATCCATCCATCCATCCACATCCAGCCATCATCCATCCATCCATCCATCCATCCATCCATCCATCCATCCATCCATCCATCCATCCATCATCATCCATCCATCCATCCATCCATCCATCAGCCGTACCTGTTTAGGCAGGGTCACCGGTCCATCTCAGGGTGCATCTAGACCAACCAAGAGAGTGAAACATATAAACAAGTGTGAACTCTTTATTCTGCTGAAAGTGCAAACATTGAATCCACGAGATCTCTCGCCGTCTAATTTATGCAAGTCTGGGCTCCTCTTCAAAGTAGAGACGAAAATGTGCACAGGAGGTTTATTCCAGCTTTTCTATTCACTAAGTCAATCCAGACCTCCCATAAAAGAGCACAAAAGATTCATAAATAACAATTCAGCGTCATAACTCTCATAAAAAGAGTAACGTGGGGCCACGGTTAACTCGCTAAGTTCCCTGGAAGCAAACGTGGGAGAAGGTTTATTAAAGGCAGGAGTCCTTGTTGCTCAGAATCAGAAACACAACGGCCTGGGAGGACGTCTTTAAGCCTTTTAAACCGCAGCAAAAATGCTTTTTGACATTTTCACAGAAGCGCGTAGTGAAAAATGGAACAAACAAGCTGGTATAAAACACGATAAAAAAAAAAAAACATCCAGAGCCCAAAACCGTCAGGGTCCTCCGCGGAGACCGGTGAGTTTTGAAGAGCTCGAGTCGTCTCTTTCTCCTTTTAATGTTCAGCTTTTGAAGCCGTTATGGTTTAATTGTTGCCGGGTACACATCTAAATCGGTGACTAAATGATTAAATGGGGGCGGGGCTTTGTCAGAATCAGAATCAGAAACAGTTTTATTGCCAGGTACGTTTTCACATACAAGGAATTTAGCTTGATGTCTGGTGCAGAACATATAAACATATAAGATATAAGAAAAATGTAGAAATATAGGAAATAAAGAAAATATAGAACAGGTACTAAAATGGAATAAATGCATGAGGCATGGACAATATGGGAAATGTTTTTTTTTTTTTTTTTTTTTAATTTTGTAATGGCCTGTAGTCCACAGTTGAGCGTGGACTTTTTTTGTCACATGGTTTTGCGGTTTGTACTTTTGCTTTGATGGCGATCGCAGCGGAGACTCATCGGCGCAGATGTTTCCCAGTTGTTGCTGGGAACGTCACCCATGCGCCTGTTGGTCATGTCATACATGATGAGTGTGTGTGTGTGTGTGTGTGTGTGTGTGTGTGTGTGTGTGGGGGGGTACTTTTGATCCGTCTCTTCCTTAATTCCTTTCTGGAGTCGCCTCCTGCCCTGATGACTGCAGATCCGTGAGCTCATTTCATCGCCGTTCACGGGTAAAAAAAAACCTTCTGCTCTGCTTTAATGTCTTCTTGCATCAGGAGGTAACTGGGAACTAGTTTCATCCATGAAGCGTAACTGGATTAAAAGCGATGTTCAAGATCTTAGGAACCACCTCCACCTGTTATCGGTGCAAAAACCGGTTCGCTATTGGAAGTGCAGAAGTTCGGACAACAAATTCCACACATTCCTGGTTCCCAAACACCTGAGAGCGTCTGACAGTGACAACAGAAAGAAACAGAAGCAAAGCTGCGTTTCATCTGCAGGAACCAGAGACTCAACGAAGAGCGCTGGGACCCCGAGGGAGTCACACCTGCTCCTCCACCGGACTCATCTACCTGAGCTCCAGCGCCTCAGATCAGAGTAGAGGGACAGTTTTAGACAGTTGGACAGTCACTCCAGACTGAAGGGTTATTTCACGGGAACATCACCTCTGCATTTTGAATTTTAAAGCATTTGGTAACCTCCACCTGTGTGTGTAGGTGTGTTCAGGGTGTCGGTTGCCGTGGTGACCGGTGATCTAGTCCTCTGACCATCTCACCTCAGTGCTGCTACCTGCATTGTTTATGTAGTCATTTCATTCAGGCATTTGTGTCTCCCTCGCTCTGTCCTCCATCCTCTCTGTCCTCCATCCTCTCTATCCTCCATCCTCTCTCCCTCCATCTCTCTGTCCTCCCTAATCTCTCTGTCCTCCATCCTGTCCTCGTCCTTCTCTGTCTCCTCCCCTCTCTGTAATCTCCCCATCCATTCCTCATCCTCTTGTCCTACTCCTCTCTCTGTCCTCAATCCTCTCTCTGTCCTAAATCCTCTCCTGTCCTACATCTCTCTGTATTCATCCTCTCTCTGTCCTCCCTCCTCTCCTCTGTCCCCTAATCTCTCTCTCTGTCCATCTCTCTCTGTCCTCCATCCTCTCTCTGTCCCTCATCCTCTCTCTGTCCTCATCCTCTCTCCTGTCCTCCATCCTCTCTCTGTCCTCCTCCATCTCTCTCTGTCCTCCATCCTCTCTCTGTCTCTCTGTCTCCTCTCTTTTTCTTTCTTTATCCAGCTGGTCTTCATCAGGAAGGTCCCTCCATATGATCCAGGTCCTGGTCCAGGTTTCTTCCTCTTAAAGTGGAGTTTTTTCTTGCCACTGTTTGGCTTAAAGCTTTTTTCGGCCTCTGTGGGAGGTTTTTACTTGCCATATTTAATATTATAATTTTAGTTAATGATAGTTGCTCGGGGGTCATGATCTGGGTCTCTGTAATTTGTGATTGGAGGATAAGTAAGTTGGAGCTGCGCCCGCTGACGAACAAAATGGCGCCAGTGTGACACACCAGCGCAACAACGAGATCGAGCTCGTCGGCGGAACGACTGCGTCAGGCCCTCGAAGAGCCACGAAACTAAAAAAAAATGCTTCAGTCTGGTTTAACTAAATATCTTAAAGCGTTTGGCCTCGGAGATGAGCTGCTAGAAATGTGCCGGTGTTGGACCTTCACGAAGCCTCGACGGCGGAGCTCTGAACCCGTTCCAGACCCTCCTGAATCTCATCGGCCCGCTCCGCTGCTGACATTGATTTGCACTTATCTACTATAGCCGGCGTCCCTGCTGAAGTCAACACTTCTCTGCTCCTTCGCACCGCGGCCCCGACTGGCTTTGACCTCTGACCTCAGTCCGGCAGCTGCAGCAACAGGACGTTCTCGTCAGCAGCTGGATGGGATCCAGACAAAACGCCTCCTCCCCTCCGCTGGACGGTTTCTCCTGGCGGATAAAAAGCCCTTAAAGGAGAATAAAAAAAACAAGAAATGAGATGCAGAGAAGAGAAAATGACAAAAAAAAAAAAAGTCTATAAACCAAAGCAGCTGACGGGGAATAAAACATGAAAGAGTCGTCGCTGATTTTCCTGCGTGTCATCAGCCGTCACATAATCCTCTTTGTAGCTGAAAGGTGTTGGAAGCAGAGGATTGTGGGTCGGTAAGTGCCTGCCCGCTCGAGTCACCCATTAGGGTCGAAGCAAATGCGTCAGATAAATAAAAGCAGATGAAGTGGATGATTTCATATTAAAATGCCCTTCAAACTGGGAACACATTGTGTGTGACCTCATAAGAAGAAAGTTACTGAACCAAGAAAAGGATTAGCCGTCCTAAATGTGGCGGAAAATTGCAGCAGTAAAACTTTATGGGGCGCCAGATGAGAAAAGGCCCAAAGAGTAGATAGATTTAAAAACATCGAAAAATGCGAAACACCGATGTATCTCCAAGAGAATAAAAAAAAATTACAAGAAAAGAAATAAAAACAAAATATTTAATGGCAAAGATGACAAGAGAGGAGGAGGAGGAGGAGGAGGAGGAGGAGCTGAGGGGAATGAGGAGCCTCATTAGAAGAGAATCAGCCAGCTATAAAGATGCTAGATGTGATCATTAGCGCCAGGCAGGATTTAGACGCCGCTGCGCGCCGTCGCTGCGTTGCTTCAGAGCGCCGGCGTTGAAAAGTCTGTGGGTTAAATCTCGTCGGCTCTCCCCCTCCTCGTTTCAACGCTAGCGCTTTCATTCGCACCGTCACAGTGGACATCTCAGCGCTGCGAGAATAAAACCCTGTTTTTCTCATGAAAAAAAATAATAAAAGGTGGGAGAAAAACTAAATCTTTAAGCTGTGGCAAGAGGAAAAACTCCACTTTAAGAGAAATAAACCTTGAGCAGGACCTGGATCATGATGGGGACCTTTCTGCTGAAGGCCAGCTGGGTAAAGAAAGAAAAGAGAAGGGAGAGAAAGAACAGAGAGAGGAGAGCACACACATCCTGGCTGTTCTATACACGACAATGTATTAAGAACAATTATCCATCAACCGGAGAACTAAGAACTCCATGTTCTTCTATTCTGACTGGTTCATAGTTAGTATAATAACTACAGAGATGAAGATATAAACAGATGTAGGCAGCAAATCTGAGGTGGTCAGAGGATCAGACTGCTGGTCAACATGTTAGTTGATATCCAGAGACATCTATATAGAATAGATGAATAGAAGTGGAGGTCAACGCTGGGATGACGTCTATATAGACAGGTGGGGTCAACGCTGGGATGACTCTATATCAACGTGGGTGACGTCTATATAGACAGGTGGAGGTCAACGCGATTGGAAGGATGACGTCTATATAGACAGGTAGGTTGGGATGTTATAGACAGGTGGAGGTCAACGCTGGGATGACGTCTATATAGACAGGTAGGTCAACGCGGGATGATATAGACAGGTGGAGGTCAACGATGGGATGACGTTTATAGACAGGTGGAGGTAAACGCTGGGATGACGTCTATATAAGGGTCAACGCTGGATGACGTCTATATAGACGGGTGAAGGTCAACGCTGGGATGACGTCTATAGACAGGTGGAGGTCAACGCTGGGATGACGTCTATATAGACAGGTGGAGGTCAACGCTGGGATGACGTCTATATAGACAGGGGACGGGTGACGGTCTATATAGGTGGAGGTCAACGCTGGGATGACGTCTATATAGACAGGTGGAGGTCAACGCTGGGATGACGTCTATATAGACAGGTGGAGGTCAACGCGGGATGACGTCTATATAGACAGGTGGAGGTCACGCCTGGGATGACGTCTATATAGACAGGTGGAGGTCAACGCTGGGATGACGTCTATATAGTCTGGTCAACGCTGGGGATGACGTCTATATAGACAGGTGGAGGTCAACGCTGGATGACGTCTATATAGACAGGTGGAGGTCAACGCCGGGATGACGTCTATATAGACAGGTGGAGGTCAACGCTGGGATGACGTCTATATAGACAGGTGGAGGTCAACGCTGGGATGACGTCTATATAGACAGGTGGAGGTCAAGCTGGGATGACGTCTATATAGGACGTGGACGTCAACGCTGGGATGACGTTATATAGACAGGTTGGACGTCAACGCTGGGATGACGTCTATATAGACAGGTGGAGGTCAACGCTGGGATGACGTCTATATAGACAGGTGGAGGTCAACGCTGGGATGACGTCTATATAGACAGGTGGAGGTCAACGCTGGGATGACGTCTATATAGACAGGTGGAGGTCAACGCTGGGATGACGTCTATATAGACAGGTGGAGGTCAACGCTGGGATGACGTCTATATAGACAGGTGGAGGTCAACGCTGGGATGACGTCTATATAGACAGGTGGAGGTCAACGCTGGGATGACGTCTATATAGACAGGTGGAGGTCAACGCTGGGATGACGTCTATATAGACAGGTGGAGGTCAACGCTGGGATGACGTCTATATAGACAGGTGGAGGTCAACGCTGGGATGACGGTCTATATAGACAGGGTGGAGGTCAACGCTGGGGGACGTCTATAGACAGGTGGAGGTCAACGCTGGGATGACGTCTATATAGACAGGTGGAGGTCAACGCTGGGATGACGTCTATATAGACAGGTGGAGGTCAACGCTGGGATGACGTCTATATAGACAGGTGGAGGTCAACGCTGGGATGACGTCTATATAGACAGGTGGAGGTCACGCTGGGATGACGTCTATATAGACAGGTGAGACACACTGGGATGACGTCGACAGGGAGGTCAACGCTGGGATGACGTCTATATAGACGGTGGAGGACACGCTGGGATGACGTCTATATAGACGCTGGGATGTCAACTGGGATCTATATAGGACACGCTGGGACAGGTCAACAACGCGATGGCGATGACGTCTATATAGACAGGTGGAGGACGCTGGGATACGTATATAGACAGGTGGAGGACACGCTGGGATGACGTCTATATAGACAGGTGGAGGACACGCTGGGATGACGTCTATATAGACTTGTTTTATTTTATTTCTCTCTGACTGGAAACTAAAAGAAAATGCTAATTCTCTCGCTAAAGCACCTCGGTTTCTTTCACAGTCTTCGTCAAGGCCAGATCTTTTCTTTTTCCGCTGCTCTCCATCCTCCCACTCTTCCTCTCTCTTTCTGCTCTGCATGCGTCACTCAGGCTGACGGCAACATGCGGATGCTCGCGCAGATTAGCGTAAATGGGAGAAGCTCGGGTATAAACACGCTCACGATCATTACCTGGATGGCTGCCGCGCAACAGACGTCCGCGCTAATCTGCTGCAGGTTTCTCGTTTGCGTCTGTCGTTTTGTTTTGCAGCGAGGTGAGAAGCAAAGAGCTTCTTTTGCTTTTTCTTCGCATTCATTTTTCTTTTTTCTTTGATCTGTTTTTGTCGTCTGCCTACGTCAGCGAGCACTTCTGGTCGATTCAGACGTCAGGCCCGCGTTCAAAGACAGAGCTGCAATTTATTTGAGTGGGTGCAAATCTTTCCAGCGGTGACATTGACGAGAAGCTTTCTCCGCTATAAAATGATGATCAGCCTCTGCTGGATCGATCCGGTCGAGTTCTAGTTACTGCAGTTTGGAGAAAGTGGAACTAGTACTCCTCGGCTTTATAGATTTTTCTGCGCTCGAAGCCGCCATCGCTCACCGGCACACGCTTCATGCATTTTGAGGAGATGCGGGTTTATGTGCAGCCGGCGTGCACGGATGCCTGCATGCGTATTTGGCGCAGCCGTGCAGCTGAAAGGACCCTCACATGAATAATTTACTGCCAATATCTCTGAATCAGCTGCAGATAAATGCGGCGCATGTCGCATCGTGGAACGGACCTTCGGGACCAGACGGATCAGAGCGGGTTGAGTTAGTGCAGAAATGTGATCAAAGGTGAAATGTGGAGACCTGTGACATCGTCAAAAAGATAAAGATCCGAAAATGTCAACAACTTGTGTTTAGTTTCTTTATATCTGTATTTTTCAGCGCTTGAATTTTAAAAATGATTTTGAGGAAAAACCACAAGAAGCTGCACCACAGTTGACATGTTCCATGGTGGTCGCTCTTCCTCTGTGGCGCTCTGCGGGGATGTAGAGCATTGCTGTGCTTTGCTGGTGCTCTACATGGATGTGGCGCATCGCTCTGCTTCAGTGGAGCTCTGTGGAAATGTAGAGCATCACTCTGCTTCCATGGCGCTCTGTGTGGATGTAGAGCGTTGTTCTGCTTCAATGGCGCTCTGCAGGGATGTAGAGCATCGCTCTGCTTCGGTTGTGCTCTGCGTGGTTGTAGAGCATCACTCTGCTTCAGTGGCACTCTGCATAGATGTAGAGCATCACTTTGCTTTGGTGACGCTCTGCATGGATGTAGAGCGTCGCTCTGCTTTGGTGGCGCTCTGCATGGATGTAGAGCGTAGCTCTGCTTTGGTGGCGCTCTGCATGGATGTAGAGCGTCGCTCTGCTTTGGTGGCACTCTGCATGGATGTAGAGCATCACTTTGCTTTGGTGGCGCTCTGCATGGATGTAGTGCGTCGCTTGCTTGGTGGCGCTCGTGTGGATGTAAAGTGTCGATCTGCTTTGGTGGCGCTCTGCATGGATGTAGAGCATCACTTTGCTTTGGTGGCACTCTGCATGGATGTAGAGCGTCGCTCTGCTTTGGTGGCGCTCTGCATGGATGTAGAGCGTCGCTCTGCTTTGGTGGCACTCTGCATGGATGTAGAGCATCACTTTGCTTTGGTGGCGCTCTGCATGGATGTAGTGCGTCGGTCTGCTTTGGTGGCGCTCTGTGTGGATGTAAAGTGTCGATCTGCTTTGGTGGCACTCTGCATGGATGTAGAGCATCACTTTGCTTTGGTGGCGCTCTGCATGGATTTAGTGCGTCGCTCTGCTTTGGTGGCACTCTGCATGGATGTAGTGCGTCGCTCTGCTTTGGTGGCGCTCTGCATGGATGTAGAGCATCACTTTGCTTTGGTGGCGCTCTGCATGGATGTAGTGCGTCGCTCTGCTTTGGTGGCGCTCTGTGTGGATGTAGAGCGTCGCTCTGCTTTGGTGGTGTTCTGTATGGATGTAGTGCGTCGCTCTGCTTTGGTGGCGCTCTGTGTGGATGTAGAGCGTCGCTCTGCTTTGGTGGTGTTCTGTATGGATGTAGTGCGTCGCTCTGCTTTGGTGGTGCTCTGCGTTGACGCGGAGCATTGTTCTTCCTCGGTGGTGCTCTGCGTGAATGTAGAGCATCACTCTGCTTCGGTGGCGCTCTGTGTGGATGTAGAGCATCACTCTGCTTCGGTGGCACTCTGCATAGATGTAGAGCATCACTTTGCTTTGGTGGCGCTCTGCATGGATGTAGTGCGTTGTTCTGCTTCAATGGCGCTCTGCAGGGATGTAGAGCATCGCTCTGCTTCGGTTGTGCTCTGCGTGGTTGTAGAGCATCACTCTGCTTCAGTGGCACTCTGCATAGATGTAGAGCATCACTTTGCTTGGTGGACGCTCTGCATGGATGTAGAGCGTCGCTCTGCTTTGGTGGCGCTCTGCATGGATGTAGAGCGTAGCTCTGCTTGGTGGCGCTCTGCATGGATGTAGAGCGTCGCTCTGCTTGGTGCACTCTGCATGGATGTAGAGCATCACTTTGCTTTGGTGGCGCTCTGCATGGATGTAGTGCGTCGCTCTGCTTTGGTGGCGCTCTGTGTGGATGTAAAGTGTCGATCTGCTTTGGTGGCGCTCTGCATGGATGTAGAGCATCACTTTGCTTTGGTGGCACTCTGCATGGATGTAGAGCGTCGCTCTGCTTTGGTGCGCTCTGCATGGATGTAGACGTCGCTCTGCTTTTGGCACTCTGCATGTGTGTAGAGCATCACTTTGCTTTGGTGGCGCTCTGCATGGATGTAGTGCGTCGGTCTGCTTTGGTGGCGCTCTGGTGGATGTAAAGTCGTCTGCTTGGTGTGCACTCTGCATGGATGTAGAGCATCACTTTGCTTTGGTGGCGCTCTGCATGGATTTAGTGCGTCGCTCTGCTTTGGTGGCACTCTGCATGGATGTAGTGCGTCGCTCTGCTTTGGTGGCGCTCTGCATGGATGTAGAGCATCACTTTGCTTTGGTGGCGCTCTGCATGGATGTAGTGCGTCGCTCTGCTTTGGTGGCGCTCTGTGTGGATGTAGAGCGTCGCTCTGCTTTGGTGGTGTTCTGTATGGATGTAGTGCGTCGCTCTGCTTTGGTGGCGCTCTGTGTGGATGTAGAGCGTCGCTCTGCTTTGGTGGTGTTCTGTATGGATGTAGTGCGTCGCTCTGCTTTGGTGGTGCTCTGCGTTGACGCGGAGCATTGTTCTTCCTCGGTGGTGCTCTGCGTGAATGTAGAGCATCACTCTGCTTCGGTGGCGCTCTGTGTGGATGTAGAGCATCACTCTGCTTCGGTGGCGCTCTGCATGGATGTAGAGCATCACTCTGCTTCGGTGGCGCTCTGCATGGATGTAGAGCATCACTCTGCCTCTGTGGTGCTCTGCATGGATGAAGTGCGTCGCTCTGCCTCGGTGGCGCTCTGTGTGGAGGTGAAGCGTGTATTTAATCATCTCCGTGGCGACTGGAAACCGTCCAGTGAAGTGCATCGGTTCTGTCTGGCGTTCTGCGTGACCACCGTTTCTACGATCATGTGACACGAGTGTGCGTCTGTTTTTTGTGTGTCTCTCCCTTTCACTACCCTTTGAATGCCGGAGCTGTGTTTCCATGGCAACGCTGACCCCTGAGAGTCAATGTAATTTTTTTTTTTTTTTTTTTTCCGCACCGGCAGGCTCTTTAGAAATCCTCCCTCTTCTCTCCTTCTCATCCACCCTTTTACCTCTTTGTGTCCTGGTCTCTCACTTTCTCGCGCTGCTTCTTTCTTTATCCCTGTAAACAATAAAACAATAAAACAATAAAAATAAAACCACACCCCTCTTTCATTACCTGCATGTGTCTGTTCTCTCCTGATAAAGATGGACGACTCCAAACATTTTCCACATCGCCACCCCGCTCACGTCAAAGCTCTCTTCTTCTTCTTTTTTCTTCTTTAGCTCTTTTGTTGTTTCACCTCTGAAAGGCCGTTCAAGGCACTTTTCATCATCGGTCACATGACCGCTCTTCATTTTAAAAGGGTTTAAAAGAGTTGTCTCCTCCCGCCTTTACGTCACAGGTGGAACAGTTTTGTTACGTCTTTAATTCTTGATTGCATCGTCTTCAGCTCAGTCACGGTTCTTTTATCTGCTAAATGTGTATGTGTGTATTTTAATAATACGGTTTCCGTTACTTCTGTCTCCTCCCGCCAGGCGAAGCTGATCGTTCCCAACAGCACGGCGGGGCTGATCATCGGTAAGGGCGGCGCCACAGTCAAGGCGGTGATGGAGCAGTCCGGGGCGTGGGTCCAGCTGTCCCAGAAGCCCGAGGGCATCAACCTGCAGGAGCGCGTCGTCACCATCAGCGGCGAGCCCGAGCAGAACCGAAAAGCGGTGGAGATCATCGTCCAGAAGATCCAGGAGGATCCGCAGAGCTCCTCCTGCCTCAACATCTCCTATTCCAACATCACGGGGCCCGTCGCCAACTCCAACCCCACCGGCTCCCCGTACGCCAACTCCACCGAGGTCATGCCGGCGGCGGCGGCGGCCGCGGCAGCCACCGCCTCCTCCCTGCTCGGCCAGGCGGGCCTGGCTGGAGTTGGGGCGTTCCCGACCACCATGTCCAGCCTCTCGGGCAACGACCTGCTCGCCATCACCTCCGCCCTCAACACCCTGGCCAGCTACGGGTACAACACCAACTCCCTGGGGCTGGGGCTCAACCCAGCCGCAGCTTCAGGGGTGTTAGCCGCCGTAGCCGCTAACGCCAACCCAGCAGCGGCCGCCGCGGCTAATTTGTTAGCATCCTACGCCAGCGACGCATCCACCAGCGCAGCTCACCCTGCGGCCGGTCTGGGAGGCTTCTCCCTGGGATCCCTGGCCGCCGCCACGGGGGCCACCAACGGCTACCTGAGCGCCACATCGCCGCTGGTGGCGTCCTCTTTACTGGCCACAGAAAAGCTCGCCGAAGGGGCGAAGGAAGTCGTCGAGATCGCCGTGCCAGAAAACCTAGTGGGAGCCATCTTGGGGAAAGGAGGGAAGACGCTAGTGGAGTACCAGGAGCTGACCGGCGCCCGGATCCAGATCTCCAAGAAAGGCGAGTTCATCCCGGGAACTCGGAACAGGAAGGTGACCATCACGGGCTCCCAGGCCGCCACGCAGGCCGCACAGTACCTGATCAGCCAGCGAATCACCTACGAGCAGGGGGTACGTGCCACCAACCCACAGAAGGTGGGCTAAACCTGACAGCCAATGAGAAACGAGGAGGAAAAGAGGAATTAAAAAAAAAAAAAAAAGAGTGGGGGCTTGGGGGAGGAGTATTAAAAAAAAAAAAGCGAGAGTGGGAAATGGAAAAAGGAGAGGAGAGCAAGAATGTTGGAAGGAATCGTTTGCGCCGTTTTCTTCTGCGTGTTTTCAGTATTCTGTATTAAAAAAAAAAAAAAAAAGAAGTTTTTGACGCAAAGCAAAAATGTGCTGAGAAGCTGAGGAGGGCAAGGAGCGAGCGATTACGCTGAAAAACCAAGAAAAAAAATGTGTAAAATGTAAATAAGGTTTTATTACTTAACGTCTTGACCTTTTGGGATTTTTTATTGTTTTGTTTTATTGTTTTTTTTTTTTTTTGTTTGTTTAGTAAATTAAGCTGTCTGTTTGCTTGTGTATTGTGTGGACAGAGCTGAATGCCATGTAGACAGGCCGACCGCCTGAAAGGCTACACAGGGGGGGGGGGGGGGGGGGGGGTGAAGGGCACGGGCGCGAGGGGGAGGGAGGGTCGATGCTTACAGGGTACACCCCCCCCCCCCCCCCCCCCCCCCCCCACCCCCCCCCACCCCCCCCCCCCACTCTCCCTGAACCCCTAAATTCCTCGTCGAGGAGACGACCCTTGTCGCAGCAGCCCACCCCCCCCCCCCCCCCCGCAGGGGGTTTTCTTTTTTTCGTCTAGATGCCCCCCCCCCCCCCCCCCACCCCACCACCACGTCCCCCTCCTTTACCTGCCCCGCCCCCTTTTTACAAGGGTTTTTTTTTATAACGAGCAAGACTGCAAATTTCAGCCCGGTGTGTGAGGAGAGAAGAAATGTCCTCAACTCCCCCCCCCCCCCCCCCCCCCCCCCCCCCCCCCCCAACATTTTCTGTTCTCTCTCCTGTATGGTCTCGCTTCCTCCTCCTCTCCTCCTCGTCTCCCCCCACCCCCCCCCCCTTCTCTCCGGGAGATGGCGGAGGGGGTGTGGTGAAACATGGGGGGGGGGGGGGGGTGTAGGAAGCGGGAATCAGCGGGGCATTTCTTCACGTCGCACACACACGCCACGCGCGCCCGTACACCCTGTGACGCCCGCGAGCGGCGCACCGTCCACATGTGAGCCGGCGACCTCACGTATTAGCGAGCGGCGCGAACTGCGGCGCAGGATGTTTGTTCTAATAATTCTATTAATGATGTTGTCATGGTAATTACAGTAGGAACCATCACTATCGTCACTATTTATTAATGAGATCACCCGTATGAAGCTCGGTTGGTTTTTTTTTTTGTTTGTTTTTAATCTTTGAATTCAGGTTGACATGAATGTAAATGAGACTATTTTTTTGATTTAAATCTTTTTTTGTTTTAATGTAAGTGGACTGAAAATGAATAGTAATGTCACATAGTGTAATATATGTCTTATTTAAGTCCAATAAGAAAGCCGCCCCAGGCATTAATATCATTACAGTGAAGGATCACCTTATATATCCAGTCAAAGAGCAGAACAGGGAACGCACACACACACACACACACATGCACACACACACACACACACATGCACACACTGAAACGGAGCATTACGATGCCATATCTGGTGCTAGAAAAGGGAATGCATCATATCTTTGATGAGCGGGAGTTCTAGATCAGCCAGAACATCTAACCACTCACACCACAGACTGCAGTGCAGCTATATTAACTCAGAGCGGTTATCGTGCTCAGCTACCCTTCCTCATGCTGAAAAATATCACCGCTGTGTGTATCTGTAGTAAAAAAAAAAAAAAAGAAAGAAAGAAAAAGAAAAGAAAGAAGAAGCCCTGTTGCAGTTTCCTTACGATGTAACTAAAATGAATAATTTAGTTGAGCTGAGTCTCGTTCTCAGAAGAACCGCTGCTGTGGTTCGTCCGAACCCTTAAGATCAAAACCGCAGACTCGACCCAGCGGCGCTCTTACGACTAACGACATACTACTGAGAAACGCAAACATGAGTGAGGCGTCGCCTGTCGGGGGCGCCGCTGCAGAAACGTGCAGGCCTCGTTAGTGGAAGTGCAGTTTTAAAGGCAGCGTGCATGAGGGGGTTAAAAGAGATAAATCCCCTCACTGATCCTTCTCCTCACCGAGCAACTGTCCAGCTTTATTTCAGGAATAAAGTTAAAAAGGGCAGACGACAGGTTTTCAACCAACAACCCCGGGAGCAGAGCTCATTTCCGTCAGGTTTACCGCCCACTGTAGACCCACAAGGCTGCTGAAGATGCTGTTGTTTATCTTTGTTGTTGTTTTGATTTTTTTTTGTCTTGTGTTGTTTGTTTTTTTTAACAATCGGAGTACACTGAATTTTTTATTTTTTATTTTTTTTATTTTTTTATTTTTGGTCTTAATGCACTGTGAAGCCAGAGAGCGGTTCTCTCGACCTGTGAGGTCAGGAACGTGCGCTTAGACGGCATCGTGACTGGATGGGTTCTGTATAGCAGGGAAAACAAAACAAAACAAACAAACAAAAAAAAAAAAAACACACATATATGAAATATATGTCGAATGCATATGAAGAACTTCACCAGACAGTTTTATCTGAATACTGACAGACAGAAAGAGACGAGGTCGATGAAGGGGATCAATCAATTGAAGTTGAGTTTAATTAGATTCTTACTCTGCTATTATCTTGAAAAGGTGTTTTATTGTAGGAGGGTGGGATGCTGTGGGGGGGGGGGGGGGGGGTGTCAGGTGTCCAGGTGTCCAGGTGTCCACTAGCAGGTCCTAATGCAGCTGTGTCTTTTTTTTATAAACGGTTCAAATGGATGATGAACATTCAGAGCTTAGACAGAATGTAAAAATGTTAAAACTGAGGAGGGGGGGGTGCGTTTGATTTATTGACCTGAACAGCCTTGCGAGGGGAGGGGAGTCTTCCTCCCTCGAGATGCAAAAAAAAAAAAAAAAAAAAAAAAAAAAAAAGCAGGCCATTTGATTCTTGTGAGACCCTAAATCCTCCACGATCGATCGATCGAACGTGTCACTCTGTCGGAGCGCCGGTGAGGGTTTATCTCCACAGCTCGGTAAGGAGGCTTCTTTACTCCCATCTAACACCATCCACACTCTCCTCACCTGCCACTCGTCCTCAGTTTCTCCAGTGCACCCCCATCCTGACACGCCGCCACACCCCCTCCCCCCCTCCTCCTCCTCCTCCTCCTCTTACCACATCGCTCCATGGGTGACTATGTCTGGTGTCACGATCGATGCATGTCTGCTGCTTGCCCCCCCCCCCCCCCCCGGCGAAACGCCCGCAGATCGAGTCGCCCCCTCGGAGGCGACCCCGCCGCCGGGGGAAAGTCGTAGCTGGCGGTGCGCAGTTCACATTCGGACCTGTGGGTTTTTTACTTCATGAGACTGGAGGGAAACGTAGTTTCACTTGGAACATCTCTCAGCGCAGACGTACAAACATTCGAAGGGAGTTTTTTGACTTGTAGAGTAAAATCTAGACGCGGTACTTCTGCCCAGCTGGAGACCAGAACTGCGCTGTACGCCATCTTTGGACCATCTTATCGAGTATTTGCTCTCCAAACTTTATGTATTTGAAGTCACCGCACACAGAACACGGGTCAGCCCCGCGCTTTTACGTGCGAAATGACAAAAAGCCACACATTCGTGCGTAATTAGGGGCGTGTTTTTACGTTTGAGTGACAGCTATGTTGCAGCCTGTGGTGTCGAATGGCAAGCTGTGATCACTTTAGCTCTTGAGTCACTTAACGAGTTCGGTGACGCTAAGGAGAGCATGGCCACTCTCATTTCAAAGACAAAATGGCGTGTCGTGTTATTCCCGCGCAAACGTACGACCGTAACCAGGCTCTGGGATGGACCAGAAGGGTCTGGCAGTCGAAGGTGGTTTGCCTGGCGGCGGTGGTGACCGTCTTTGCGCCCAGCCGAATGCCAACCAGCCATCCGAAGTTGTCCTCGGCTTCGCCATTTGGTCGGGGTCCGCCGCCGCCGCTGCCACCGAGCTGGACGGCGGCTGGCCTCCCGCTAAGCGGGTCGCCGCCGGGGCTGCTGCTCGGGTCTTCGCGTGTGTTGCTGACAAAACGATACCCGAAACGTGAATGATGGACAGGTGTGATCAGGGTAAACATGCTAAAAGGTAGCGTTAACTCGCACCAGAGGTTAGCTAAGCTAAAGTAAAGCATGTGGTAACTGAGGTAAGGTGGCATTTGGGTTTATTTGACAAGTACCCTAATAGGGTTCGGGTTCAGTTTGACAAATAAGATTTTGAAGATTAAGAAATTTAAGCCAGTCTATGTAGCAGTACTACGTCTGACCACAGGGGGGCGGCAAATCACAAGACATTCACGTGTCGGTCCCTGACGTAAGTGCACATCCAGTGGGAATAGACATGAGACATCAAAACCAGTCCTGTCGGATCTATTTGCCCCCGTGTGGTGAGAAGTGGTATTACTACAGAGGCTTTAACGATATAAGATGATTATTCAGATCCTTTCTCACGTCGGTTTCCATACGACACAGTACGACGCCGATAAAGCGGCAGAAATGCTTAGAGCTTCCTGATATTCTCGCCAGGCGACTTGGATCAGTGCGGGACGGGTTTCTTTTTGTTTTCATTTCCTCGATTAAACTGTAAGAACATATCTTTTTCTTTTAACACAGCGGCCATTCTCTTCAGTTATCGTACCTTCATATCAGCGTAAACAGTTAGGCGGTCGAGATAAAATGTGACAAGTACTGGAAGCAATACATGTAGTGGCTCGTTGTGTCGTCCCGTCTCTGGTTCTGTCGTAGGAGCTTTTGGATTTGCCTGTAGATGTTGGATAGGTTCAAAACTATTTTTTTTTTCTTAAATTTGTGGAAAATGCTGCTATTTAATAATAACTAATGTACTAAAAACAACAAGGTTAAAACATATCGAAATCTGTCCTTTAGCTGGAGACGCTAGTTTCAAGCGGCAGTGTAATAATACTCTGTTATAAGCTGATGATAAGTTAAGAATAGTGTAATTCTAACAGAAACGAGTGAAACCTGTGCCAAAATAAGTCCGAGTTAAACTGTAAGTGTGCTCGTTTAAACCACGTTAGGTAAGAGATGACCTACTTTTATACGAAGAAAATGTGAAAAGTGCCAAATGAACCATATTTATGGAGCGGCGAAACATTTTTAAGGGCGAAGTCGGCGAGCAGACAGAGCGCCTCGGCCAAGTGTTCGCCAGTCGTCTGGGCGCCTCACCTCCCAGAATGCAACGGCACTATGACTCCGGGGCTCGACTAATCAATACAGCGATAGGTTATTAATGCTAAAGAAAATGTGACTAGATAGCATTCTTGAATACAGCCTTTTATAGTTAAAAATGTATTTTGTGGAAATAGATGTTATCTTTTTTGCACGTCTATATTGCATGATATCAAAGTGAAGCTTGGTAAAAAAAAAAAATAGAATAAAATAAAATAAAATAATATTTAGAAGAAAAAAAAGGGAAAAAAAATCAAAGAGAGAGAAAATAACTGACAAAAAAATAAAATTAAATAAAATTAGGCAGTGTGTGTTGTTCATTTTTCAGAGACAAATCTTTGCATGCCGATAAAGGGTAGAGCATTTTGATATTGTTTTTCTACGCGTTCAAGTGTCCGCTGTTATTCCGCGCGGCGGCCGGCGGCGCGGGGCCCGCCCCCCGGCCCGCCCGCCGCGGGGCCCGCCCCCCCGGCCCGCCCACCGCGGGCGCGCCACGCGTCTGTCGTAACAACAGAGTTCAGTGTTTCGTGCTTCAGCCCGCTGAAACCTCCCTCGGAGGGATCCGAACAAAACTCTCGAACAAAACCTAAGACTATTTTGCTACACGGCGAGCGAGCTCGGACTTAATGATGTTTCAAAAAAAAAAAAAAATAAAAAGTTCATTTCAGATAAACTGATTCTGTCCATGAATGTACTCACCTGTTCATAAGTTTGCATATCACTCTGACCTTTAGGTGTTCGGTAGAGGCTTTTTTGTGTGTGTGTGTGTGTGTGTGTTTTTGTACTCTAACATTACTAACCACTCGACACACTGTGTGGAGCTCCCAGTATACCAGTATAACCCCCCCCCCCTCCCCCTCCCCCTCCCCATGCTCTGAGCTCTGGCTTGACCTGTCATTGATATGCACCTTATTGACCTCATATACGACATGGAGCATCTCAGGCCCCGCCCACTGCGTTCCCCAGCGGGTTCGGGAAAAGATTTTGGCAGGAGAGAGGCGAACCCCTCCCCCCCCCCCCCCCCCCCGCCCCCGCGCACGTGTCCGTGCTCCGCGGTGTTCGGCCTCCCTCGGCTGCCTCGCTGCAGAACTTGGGGCAGATTGTGTTTTCGTTTTCCCTTAATATGCAACTCGAGGCTCCGACGTCGGGGAGAGAAGCGACGCCGGACGCTGCCGGCGTGTTTTTCTCGGGGCGCTAGCATTTTTGCGTCCCGATATCGCCTCCTCTCTCCGCGCTTCATTGGCTTCGGTGTCAAACTTTTTTTTTTTTTTTTTTTTTGCCAAAGTTTTCTCTCATCCTGCTAGAAAGCGATGATACAATAAAAAAAAAAGAACGAGCTGTTGTTGCTCCGAGGTTTGTGTTTTGCACTACAGGTTCTGCTGATACCGTGCATGGCGGGCCGAGCTGAGACCGGGGGGGGGGGTGGGGGGGGGGTGGGGGGTCAGTGTGCAACACTACTGTAGATGTGTAGCTTCACTGTAGGACTCGTGTTCAGACCTGCATGCTCTTCTGTCCCTCTAGAGTTCGTCTGCTTCAGGCCCAGCTCCATGCTCCTGGTATCTCTGTTGCAACTTAGCCAGCTAGCCCCCCCCCCCCCCCCCCCACCCCCCCCCCCCACTTCTTTCTTTCTTTCTTTCTTTCTTTTTTCTTTTTTTTTGTACTATGATGTATAGAGGAATGCAAACTCAAAGCCCTGAACCTGCTCGCCAGGTGACCTCATCGCTTCTCACTGGGTGCACCCCCCTCTACGACACAGTATGGGACCCCCCCCCCCCACCACCACCACCCCCCTCTCCACCCCTCCGCTGGCCCCCGTCGAAGCACCAGCAACTGCAGACTGCATTTGTCATATCACTGTTTTTTTTTTTTTTTTTTTTGTTCTGTTCCTTCTTCTCGCTCTGTTCATGTTTATCCTGGTTTTTGATTTGTACTGTACTGCTCTAACCCAAACCAGTTTTAACAAGATGCCATTTCTGTGTGTAACCTGTTTACCCTTTCCCACACACACACACACACACACACACACACACACACCCTCTTTTTTGCACTTTCACTGCCCACTCCTCCTCCTCCTCCTCCGCCTCTTTGCTCAAACATCCACTCTTTCCTTGTCCTCCGCCTCCCACGAGTCTCTTCTCTTCTTCTCTCGAGTGCCAAAATAGAAACAGAGAGGAAAAAAAAACCCAGAAGTGACAACAACAGCAGCCATTCCAAGCGTTTCTTTGAGTTGTTCTTGTGTGTCGGACATCCATCCTGGACGCACCCATGAAGCCAGCATGCTCCGCCCTCATAACATGATGTCGCTCATGACGCCTCAACTGAACTTGCCCCCCCACCACCACCACCACCACCACCTCCTCCTCCTCCTCCTCCTCCTCCTCCTCCTCACTACCTCCCACAGAGCTAAACCCAACGAGGATTAACACTTCTGCAGGTGGGTCACCTGCCCTCCGCCCGCCTCTACTTAAAAACACACAAAAAAATAAAAAATAAAAGCCCCGCCGCTCCATGCCAGCTGCTTTCCTAATTCTGTCATTTCTTCAGCCTGTGGGACTCCATTGATTGTGTGCCATAGTGTTGGGGGCACCTTTCACTCTCTTCACCTGCCCCCCCCCCCCCCCCCACCTCTTCTCTCTCTGTAACCCCGCCTCCTCCTCTCGCTCTCGCTCCATTTGATTTTTCTCGATGGGAAAGATTCAAAAAAACTCCATTTTTCTAATGACGATCTCTCTTCTTTATTTTTTTTTTCTGTTGTTGTCGTTTAACATCCAAACCCACGCACGCCAACACATGCACCGCCCCCCCCCCACCCCCCACCCCCCCGCTGTGGCGTGGGGAGTGTTTACGCACCGTCAGCTGCGCAGCCATCCTCTGTCCTCTTGAACTTTTTTGAACTTTCCACCCCCCCCCCCCCACCATGAACTTTATTGACCTTCCTCCTCCTCCTCCTCCAACCTCCACCCTTCCTTCTGTGTTCATCCAACTGTTTGGACGATAACTCTCCATTCCATCCCCAAAAAAACCTCTCTGAGACTGTGCAATGCTAGCTGATACGATTGGAGTTTCTTTCTTTTTTTTTTTTTTCTTTTTCTGTTTATTTGTTTGTTGCTCCTCATTGGGGGACAGTTCTCTGAGACATACGTCAAAAAAAAAGAACAAAAAAAACATGAAAGTAAGGAAAATAT
Source organism: Hirundichthys speculiger (assembly GCA_018398805.1). NCBI lineage: Eukaryota > Metazoa > Chordata > Actinopteri > Beloniformes > Exocoetidae > Hirundichthys > Hirundichthys speculiger. The sequence goes on along the minus strand of JAGFBZ010000389.1, from coordinate 40,643 downwards.
TAATAAAAAAAAAAAAATGCAGACAACAACAACAACAACAAAAAAAGGATAAAACACTAAACTGTTTCTCCACGATTTCATTTTTTTTTTTTTTTTTTTTTTCCTCTCTCATTGTAAATATTTTTGTCAGAGTTTTGCCGAGCTGTAAAGAGAGAATTGTTGGGGCCGGCAGCATAAAGAGAAACTAGTGGACGCAGCAGTCGAGCTGTGGCGCTACTCATCCTCCGTACGTGATAGTTTAGGTCTGCCTGTATAACCGGCCGTGCTCGTTCTGCTGTGTTACCTGTGCTGTCGTTAGTAGTGTTGATTTACCTACCGTGCTCGCTGTTTAGCTGCCGTGTTGGCTTCCAGGCTTCCGTAGATAACCGTGCTCATCCAATACTAACTAGTCCGAGCCGCCCTCGCCGCCGGCTTCTTCGTGTGCATTTCTGTCGATGTTTTTTCTACCAGTGAGTTGTAGTGGCGTTAGAATATTTTATCATCAAGGCATAGCTGTTTAAAAGAAGAAAAAAAATTGAAATAAAATAAATGCTTGGTCGTGTTAGAGACATATCATCGGGGGGGGGGGGGGGGGGGGGGGGGGGGTCCTCCAGGACGGGGGGAGGACAGTTGGAAAGAGGCGGAGCTCCACTCGGAGGAGGAGGAGCCAGAGACGCCACCTTTTGCAATACAGTCCCAGTTTACAGACGTGAGGGTGACAGATTAGAGATGGTCCGCTCAACCATCCCGCCGCCTGCAGAACCAAACTTGTATCATATCTCCACATTTCCTCCTCTGCATCCGAGACATTTGGAAAGTATTAAGAAGCCGCCGCGTGAGACGAGACTTCACCATTTCATTGCATTGCTCTCAGCTCCACTCTTGATTTATGCTGCCTGCCCCATCGCCCTGAGAACACCACATGAGCTATTTATTTCTCAGACTATTATTATTATACTATTAATAAATAACAACGCAACAAGAAAAAAAAAAAAGGGAACGACTGGAAAAAGGTGAATTAATATTATTATTGTTTTGTTTTTTTTTTTTAGTATTTTAGTGGTTGCTTTTAACAACATTCATTAACTGACTTAAAGATTATTGAATATTTAATGTAATTGTAGCATTGTGTTTGTAAAGAGAAAAAAAAAAAACCTAGTGAGTTGTGTTTCTTGACTTGTGGATTACCAGTGAAGTGGGCAATCTAGTGCTAATATATATGAGGTCTTTTTTTAAGGATTCTTATTTTGCGACAGCAACAGCAGTCATTATAAATGTTCATTTTAGCATCACCTGTCTTCCGTTGTCTTATTCTTCACCTTCCACCACACTCTGCATCATCACAGTAACACATCACAAGTCTGGGGTGGGACTCGGCGCGTGAATGCGTGAATGGGCATGCGTGCGTGCACGTGCGCGTGTGTCAGGAGTGTGAGAGTGCGAGTTAATAAAAAAAAAAAAAAAAGTGTGCTGACTTGTGCGTCTATGCAAGGGTGAAGGTAACCTGTGTGTGGACGGATTAAAGCGTGCATGCGTGTGCACGTGTGTGTGTGTGTGTGTGTTGCTGGGTCTGTGAGGGGGGCGGGGGGGGGTGGGCGTTCTGTCCAGTGTCCACCAAAAAGCTAAAACCTGTCAGGCTTCCATACTTTCCTGATGGAACCTCCTGACGTTATAGCTGCAAACCCTCATCATGTGATCTGACTCAACTCGACTGTCCATAACCCCTTCAGTCACCTGACCAACCAAATCAACCAATCACTGTCCACCACTACCGCCTCCCCCCCTCCTGCGCCATCCTCTGCTGCACACCACGTCAGCCCCATGTGATGTTTCTCCATCGATAACATACTACTGTTACATACTGACAGATCTGGGGATGAATGCTCACGCAGAGCCGTTTGATTCGTTTTTTCTTTTTTTTTTGGTGTTTTTATGTGTTAGATTCTTTCAAAAGGAAACCCTCCTTAAATCAGGACAAACGTACCTCAAATTGTTAATCTTTAAAGGGTCAGTTGAAGCCAAAGGGGCGAGCGACGCGTCCGTCCCCTGCGATTTCTGCCCCCGAAACCACGGAGGTGAATAACGATTCAGTGCTCGCGCCGCTGAAAAAAATAAATTAACATTTAAGATGAATCAACAGGAACCTTTCAGTTCAGAGGACTGCGTCCCCCGTAGCGGAGATCAGTGTCTTCGGGACTGAAAGTAGACGTAGTTGTTGTGCAACAGAAATTTAAAAAGTGCATTTCTGGGGTCTGGCGGCAGAAATCCGTTAGACGCACGTGTCAGACGGCGCCGGTTTCATCGTTTTGGGCGAACTGACCCTTTTAACTTCATTAGCTGCATTTCGATCTTCCTTTTTTTTTTTTTTTTTTGTTTCACTTCTTCCTTTCCGCCCCCAGAGCTGCACATCACATTAAACTGTCCATACTTCTGTACGTGCTGCATCCTACCTTTATCAGGTCCGAATCCACCTTAACCTGTTTCCATGCCAACCGCAGAGGAGCCAGTTGCGTGGCAACTGGCTTTTCTCCGCCACAACAAACCAAACCCACCAACCAGCCGTCATCTTCCTCCACTGACGAGGCCACGCCCACCAGACTATGAGTCGCTCCCAGAAAGGGGAGGTAGAGGAAGAGAAAAGGATAGGGGAAAAGGGAACGACAGATGAAAAGAGGAGTAGTTGTGAATCTCAGGGTGTCTTATATAGATCTACTGTTTAGTCTGTTCTCCAGTCTCTCACTGGTGTCCTGTCGCTCCTAACTGAGCCCAAAGACGATCACGCCACTTCTACGACAATTCCTCGATCGATTGAATCACCGACCAATTTCATTCTCAATCAGTTGATTGATAGCATTGATTGACCAGTTCTCTCTAAGAGATGCCACGCGGCCGGCCCCGGATGGCGCTCGGCTCGCGACTAATGTTTACAACCCAAATGAGACCAACAACGCTGTTGAAAGAATGTCTAGGACTTTAAAAAAAAAAAAAAAAAAAAAGAGAGAAAAAGAAAAAAGAGAGATAAAAGAAAAGAAAAAGAAATCTCTGAAGAGTACTCATTTCTAAATGATGGAACTTTTCGCTTACTTTCTATGTGACATGAGGTAATGTAATTCTTTTCCAATCGTTGCATGTGACTATTTTTTATTTTGCAATGAAACTGTTAGAATGGATGGTGCATTTGTGACGTCGGTGCAACGTTGAGACGCCGACGCTAGAAAACCCAGTCGGCGTCCAGTGACAAGTGTTTTTCATGTCGCAGTGAGGAGTGCTTATGGACCAATGAATGCTAAATGTGTGACCATACAAAGCTGTAAAGGTTTTGTTTTTATTTGTACATGGTTATGGGTAAAATAAACCATTGAAGCAAAGTTCACATCTTTAGTCTTAAAGGAGTAAGCCCTCACACGTTTGTTCGGTAAGGTCGGTACCGGGGGAGGTGCTTTGGGAGCTTCGGTTCGCGCAGTAGATGCACCGTTCGGAGGTAAGTTTCAACGGTTAAACGGACGATCGGAGGGCTCGCACGTTAGAGAGGGAAGAGAACGAGAGACGATCAGGGTCTGGTCCACTTCCACACATCACAGTCAACGAAGGGGGTTTTCAGGTTCCTTGACATGTCCATCTACCCACAATCCTCCTGTGCACCAGAGTCATCCGATCAACAAAACACCTGCACCCCTGCATCCACCATGATTCCACAAACCAGCCTGTCAGCTCCCGTGACCTCTGGCCAAATCGTCTCAGCCTCCTCCATGCCATCGGCTAAGCGGCTAGTGGCTTTCTGAGCTGTTGTTGCAAAGCCCCCTGGGAATTGGAGTCACAGTTCACAGCATGGCTCGACCAACCACCCGTCACTCTCCTCCCACATACCTTTTGTCCATACGCCACTAAAGAAGTTCCTCCGGCTTCCAGTGAGAAGATCACAGCACATTTGTGTCACAAGAGTGCACGTTGTTACTGAAAACAAAAATGAATGGGTTTTTCCGGCAGCTAAAATTTATTAAACTACTTTTTTTTTTTTTTTAATGGGTAAATGTTTTGATTAAAGATGCAGTTTTATGGTGTGTTAGTCATTTTAAAGATACTATAGGCAGTATTCAGACATCAAGCACATCTAAACCTAAACACTGACATGTGTAAGTTTTGTATCTTAAAGGGAGATTTTACACAGTTTTGTGCAGATTTGGACTTTGGAGGGTGAACTGCTGGGAACAGCCATAATCTCATTGGTAAATTCAACCGTCGGGTGCAGAGCCAAAGGTGCTCTGAAGCCAAGCAGCAGGTAGTTGAGGGGAGTCAGGTGTGCATCTTCCAAATGCACCACAGCCGTTCAAAGACGCCGTAAATTAGCGATCGTATTACAGTAGGTGCAATGGGCACTATTAAGCTTTATAACCATAAAATTATATAGTGTGGAAGATTTAAACAGATTTGTTGGCCACGTCAGACAGGAACCGTCGGGGCTGCAGTTCCTCAAACAACCTCTTGGAGCCGCGTCGGTAAGAAAAGCGTTCACAGCGCAAACCATGACGTGACGGCCGTAACAGCCCTTTCCCAGCTGCTGAAAGTGGTAACGTGGTTTTGATCTGTTTTTCTAGTTTCTCCATTCATGGCAACCAGGTGATTAACTGATCGACCGGAACGTGGTCTTCGCTCATGTTTTCATTGGGTTCATCTCTCGAGCACGAGGCCAAACTCAGGCACCAAAAGCAACGATCCGGCAGAAACATCAGGGTGGCTACATCCATCTTTCTTGTGTAGTTACGGTATTTCTCCGTACACATTTACTGCCGCCACGTCTGAAAGACAGATTGCAGTAAAAACCTCCACTGCTCAACATTTATTTGCTCCATTGCCGTGTCGAAGCTACACAAAGAGAGGAAACAAAAAGAAGCTCGGCGCTGCGGTGAAGAAGCACTCGCTTGTATCTGTTGGTTTAATTACGTAGCGACGCGACAAGAGACGAGCGACGCCACTGATCCCAGAGTACGTCGCAGTTCAGTAGCAGAAAGATCCAGATCTGCGGTTAAAGGAGGGTGAACGTCCAACCACAGTTAGCAAATCAGTAGTATAAAGATGAAGGAAAAAAACCTCCACTGCTCAACATTTATTTGCTCCATTGCCGTGTCGAAGCTACACAAAGAGAGGAAACAAAAAGAAGCTCGGCGCTGCGGTGAAGAAGCACTCGCTTGTATCTGTTGGTTTAATTACGTAGCGACGCGACAAGAGACGAGCGACGCCACTGATCCCAGAGTACGTCGCAGTTCAGTAGCAGAAAGATCCAGATCTGCGGTTAAAGGAGGGTGAACGTCCAACCACAGTTAGCAAATCAGTAGTATAAAGATGAAGGAACCAGTAAATCTGGCTGATAACAAGCTAAAAACGTCTTTATTCGTTCATCTTTTTTGTTGGAATCTGTTTGTTGTGGCGCCAGATGTTAGGAGGAGGTCTGATGCTCAGTCTGCGATCCAGACTGTTAGCGCTGCGATAAAAGTCCAAGGTGATGATTGCTGTGACCATGAATGAGGGCTAGAAAAGAACTGTGTTACGCTTGAAACTCGCGATACGATACAATACGAGCGTAGCATAGCTTAGACGTAGAGTAGCTAAGCCGTGCTCGCAGCAGCAGCCGGTACATGCGGTCACTGCGAGGCAGCATTTGAAATGGGAGGCTGGTGTGAAGTAGGGCTGTAGCGATACACTAATCTCGCGATACGATACGATACACAATATTCGGCTTACGGTGCGATATATATCGCGATATTCATCTTACGATACAATTCGATACATCATTTTCTGAAAGATTTTAAAGGGACAAAGTGATTTTGGTGACATCTTGTGAGCGTTCCAATGACTTTGTTTGAATTAATTGAACTGAAAGCATCAATTACACATTATATGGCTGACAGGCAGCTTGTAAACGCTGGACAAAATGCAAACCGCCATACTTTTGTCTAAATCTTCGCTTCCCTTTTTCTTTTTAAATCCAAAATGCTCCCACACATCTGCTTTTAAGCACGCAGACGCTGGATTTATATCCGCCGCCGTTCTCCTGACTGGCTCAGCTCTAGCCGGAAGAGAAAGACGCTGGCTTCTGGATAACCTGTTAGAAATGCTAGCAACACTAGCGGCTGGCGGACTTAATGTAGGACACGGGGGTTTTGAAAGGAGCTTAGAATATAGATACCCGCTGCCTGAAAAATCGATACTCTCTGGGGAAATAAAATATCGATATATATCGAATATAGAATCGATAAAATTGCTCAGCTCTGGTAATGATGTCAGAAATTCACCTTCAATTGTCAGCTGGAGTTTAACGTGTTTATAAAAAGCTGTTTCCTGATTGACCCGACTCTAACATAACCAATAAGATTATTTCTGAAGTCACAGCAGATCTTCCTCTGATTAACATTTTTTTCTTTATTTTTTTTTTTCCTTTTTCTTTTAGCACAAATCCCTGTCTCTACTTGCTAGAGAAGTTTAGCTTTTCCAGACAACATGACTTCCAAAGGTTGCTGAAAGTGTGTTTACTGCTTTCCTCCCCACCTGAACGAGCGAGGTGATAGACGATGTTGTGCCTTATATATCAGCTCCTGGAGGTGTTGTAGGTTGTGTCAAAACCACAGAGGCCTTTGAGGATACGAGAGGTAAGTCGCTCAGCGCTCTGAGGGGTTAAACACGTGTTACGTGTGCGCCGCACGGCCAAGAGAAAGTCACACGCTCATAATTTGTTGGAAACCACTTTTACCCGACTTTGGCTCTCGCGTGTTGTTTCAGTGAGATTAGCCTGAGGGTTTATTCCTCTCCAGGGCGGCATTCGTTTTTTTTCGCTGATCTCTTGCCCTGGCAGCGGTAGAGTCGGGCCGCTGCGTGTGCTGCAGTCAGGTTCTGCACCGGGCTGTGAAACTGACGTCATCCTGTCTGGATGAAGGATGAATCCTGGCATTGATGTCTTGGAATATGGCCACGCCATCAGAGATTTAAAAGCAGAAATATACGGAGTATACGGAATATTATTCCATATATTCAGGCAGATCGGTTGAGAAGTAGAAGGGGGTCTTCAAACAAGATAAAAACTCTACAACTAAGGAAAAAGGTACATAAAACAAGTGAAAAAAATCTGTCCATGCAGCAAGGTAAGATTTCTTAAATTAAGATTGGAACACTTGTTTCTAGATTTAAGAAAGGTATAGTTTGTTATTGAATCTTAAAACAAGATTTATTTTGATGACGAGAGGAGATGAGGAGGAAAAAAACGTAATTGAATTGAATTGAATTGAATTGAAAATCCCTTGCGGGAAATTCTTTCGTTGCAGTGCTCCATCCTATAAAAACAACAATATTCTACATATAAAATAAGTAAATTAACACTTTAAATACTACACCTTACCAAGAATAAAGATATAAGAATAACAAATTAGACAAAATAACTCTGGCCCACATGTGCAAGCCCAGTGTACAAAAAATTACAAAAATTACAAATTTACAAATTAGGGATTTCAAAATAATACATCTTATTTTAAGTGTTAATTGTCTTATTTTAGGATTCCCTGGCTGTTTGAGACAAAAAAAAAGTAAAGTTTTACTTGATATAAGATTATACTGATAAATTGAAGACATAAAAAAATGAGAAAATAATTATTAAAACAAGAAAAAATATCGAACGCTTCTAAATGTAAGTTTTGTTTTCTTGGTAAGAACCAAATAATTTGCAGCGTACATACATATGTGTGTACACTGGCTCTTAAATCCAGGTTGTGACTTGTCTTGGCCAGGCGGTGCATACCTTTTCTCTATTACATGCCACACAGTTCATTAAGCCTTCAGATCTGTTTTTATCAAGGTGTGTCAGTGTATTTTTGTCACCGCTGCCCTACTTTAGTGCCGAGGGCCAAAGTTTGTGCAGATGCACGACGCTGTGTGTCAGACGGCTCCTGTGATTAACTAGCTTCTGCTTCTGCAGACCTGCTGCCAACATGTAGGTCACAGCCTTCCCCCCCGAAAGTAGGGCGCCTGTATGTCATTCATGCTACCGCCACCGCCGCCGCTGCTGCCGCTGTCTTTCCGCTGCCGCAATTATAAACTTCCAGAAGTCAAAAACCCGGAGCTTAACTGCCAACACAGAGTAAAAGTCATTTAATTAATCATGAAGTTAATCATCTTGCCAAAGAAGCGCATCTGCTCCCTAAGTGTGACTCTTTATCTTGTCCTAGCTGGAGCTAGCTGCTATCTGTCTTTGTCAGTGTTAACAAAGCACCCGCTGCCGCTAATGGCTCACCTCTCCACTTAGAGGCTGCATATTGATTTCCCTCCCTCTTCATCTACCTTTTTTTTTTTTTAACTTCTTCACACCCTCGTTCATCTAAACTCTGAGAATAGCTCCGAGTAAAACCACAGGGGGGCCGCTCGCAGAAATTCCCAGGTTGCTCCTGTGAAGTCTGGTAGGGAAAAAAAAGAAATTAAAGATGAATCAGACTCGCTTCCTGCAGAGACACTGTGATCCCCGTGAACTCGTAGCTCCGGTCTCTGTCGCCGTACTTGGCTTTTAAAGGGCGCTGGATCATGTTTTCTGCGCCTTGTTTTTTTTAAAGTAGCTGGATTTGTCCATCTGTCGGAAATCAAGGTTTCTGAAACAAACCAAAGCCTGCAACTAAAAAAGTGTCACTCTTTTACTGCAACCCTTCTGGAGAGAAAACCATTTAGGTTAAAATAAAAAAAAGCATTAACCCCCTGTTATATGTCTTTTTATGTCCAACGCCAACAGCCAGCCTTACTCCCCAGCATGAAGGCAGATGGTTTGAATGTGCACAACCCCGTAGTTCTAACTGGATCTGCAGGGAGGGAGGTTCACCTGAGGAGCTTCATCCCGTAGGAGCTTCATCCCGTAGCAGCTTCATCCCGTAGCAGCGCGGTTTAATTCTGGGGGCAAAAACAAATCAAGCGACGCATCTAAAAGATGTATTTTGAGTTCAAATGCAGAGACGATATGAACAGAAAATACTGCAGGTATCGCAGGCAGTACACGTGCCTCGAACTGTTGTAGAAATGCCGCGTTTCTGTCCAAGAGATCGTTGATAAAAAAAATATATATATAAAACAGCAAAAATAGATTCAGTCACTGAAATTGATGTCTTTACTATTGTTTCAGCAGAGCCTTTCACCAGACTGGCTGCAGGATTTATTTCTATTTTTTTAAGCATTTTTTTGTTTTTTTTTACCACATCATTACAAGATGCTGAGAACCAAAAAAACGACCATTAATGGATGATACACAACAGAGGCTGTTAACAGCAAGAAAACATTTTAGATTAAAACATTTTAACGTGACATAAAGATTTCTGACTAAAGAAAACAACGCTTTTTCTGAGAGGTTTTAAAATATCTATTTTGTATCAACTTTAAATCTAAAGCTATATCCGGTTTTAAAACTGTTATGTATGTTATTTTTACAGCAATCAGATTTTAGATTAAAATGAATATTTTTGGCAACTAGAGATAATTTGCAGTTACAGGGAGATGTCCAATTTTAATATTTCAAAAATAGCTCTAACTTTACAAGCAACGACAACCAATTTTAAACAAAAAAAATGTCACAAAAAAAACACAGAGATCTTAAAGCGGTGATCTTAAAGCAGCACAAAGGAATGTTTCCAGCTTTTGGCTCAGCGGTTCCTCCGGTTGGCGTGAAGGTTCTGTTGCTTTTTACGATGCTGTTAATTTAACAGTTTCTCTCGCTCAGTCACTTTCTCGTCATTACTTACTTGAGTTTTAAGGGTGAGGTGTGCGCTTCTACGTGGCAGCTTCGCACATCACCTTCGTATCGTACCGGCGTCGGCAGTGCGGCTTCTTTTCTGCAGCGCTGTAGCTGCGCTGCACCGTACTTCCTTTTGTCTACTTCCCTTACGTACCTCAGACACCGCAGCAGAGTAAATGGAGCATATATATCCGATGTGAGCTGTAACTTTTACTGACATCACAGCAATTCATCTGTCTGTCCGGTTTGAAAATAACAGAGAAGAAGTAGTGGGAGGAAATATGTAGAAGGAATGCGACCAACTGGACTGATGAAATTTGCTGCTGAACACCCGACAAGTTTTTTTTTTTTTTTTAGAGAGACGTACGTCAGGCTCCAGCAGCGTCCTCGGCTACGGATATGCAGCTTTGGTTCGACAGAGAAAATCGTCCCAAGTTCCTTATGTGACATCAAGAATGATGAAAAAAGCGAAATGTAGTCGCTGGAGACTGGAGTCTTAGGCCCCGATTGTACACTTTCCCTTACCCGTTAACACTAGCCGCTACCCACAAATTGCGGGTTTAGGAACTTCCGTTAACCGCTAATGCAATCTTCTGCTCGCTAAAGCCGCTTCCTATTATGCCGACTCCCTTACTCACTTTGTAGGTGTGGCAATGGGCGTGTCTTTTGCCCTTTCTGCAAACTCGGTATCTTCCGATTGCGGGTTTAGGGTTGCGCATTTCGGCGCGTACAAGAGCGTGTCCAAATGGCATCAATGCACGTCCACCTGGTCACATGTGGATGTGCACAAACAGCTCTACCTCTCGAATTAACTCTTGTATTAAAAGCGTGCTTTGGCCTCAGTTGAACCCCTGAGAAAATGGCAGAGATCGTCTTAAACGGCTTGCTCGCCAGTTAAACCATAGACGACCAGAGCGTGTTTACTGGGAGGACACCAACTATCTGGGACTTTCAGGTAGCTGATAGGAATTGTTTGTGTAAAAATATTAATATGTATATATCAGTGCAGAGGAGGAGGAGGAAGGAAGAGGAGGAAGCTCTACAGCAGAGTCCCAGGCGAATGGATGAAAAGATGCTCCATAGCGGTTAGCGGTTAGCACAACCTGCTCTTAAAGACAATGGCTGCTGACGCACTGATTGGTTTAACAGGTGGAACGCCGTAACCACTCCCATGCATAATGTAGCGGGTAGCGCAGGTGGGATAGCGGGTTTAGCAAGGTGGAAGATTGCATTCTTTGCAGGGGAACGCCCCTCCCGCTACCCGCTATCCCTTAATAGCGGCTTTAGCAGATCTGGCGGAAGATCGGGCCCTAAAAGTACTTTGCGCGGAGCCAGGCAAGACGTCCGAAAAAAACAATCAAATATTCCTTCACATGAAACTGAAACCGACATATCAAAGTCAAGAAATTCCTTTGTGCTGCTTTGAGGTTGGTGAAAAAAAAAAAAAAGAAAGGAAAAAAGTGTCTTTAACCTAAAAAGAAGAAGTCCTGCAGCAGCTGCAGGTTGAGCCTCACAGATATTCCTGCCATCAGAAGTGACCTCAGGTGTGAAACGCACACTAAACATGTTTTTATATTAGTTTTTTATTCAGGCAGAGTTCCAAAAGTCACCTTTTAATTTACAGCGCGTCACTCAACTCAGCAAATTAATGACAAATGCTTGTTTGTTTTCCTTTTTTCGTTTCTGTGGTGTCATTTCTAACACAGACTTACACATATACAGTATTTAAGATCTGCTGAATGTTTTCAATGTGAAACAACGCTCATGCCATAAAAGCAGAGGAGAAGCTGTGATTTTTAAAAGCACCTAAGTGTTTACAGTGATTTCCTTTTTTTGTTTTTTTTTTTTTGTGGTATATAATGTGTTCTGCAGTCTTGCAGCTGTTGTTCTTTTTCTTCTTTTTTTTTTTTTTTGTCAAGGGGCCTAAAAATGCTTTAATAAATGCATTTTCTATGGTATGATGGGAAGCCTACGCAGTGCTTGGTGTATCTAACTGGTGTTGAACACAAAACCATGGATACAGAGAAGTCCTGCTTCCTCTTCCCTCGTGTGTTGCGTGTTTTTTTCCCTGAAAGTAAGACGTTCGGGAGGTACGGGGAGTAGAGCCACTGCTCCTTCATACGGAGAGGAGCGTCGAGGTGGTTCAGGCATCTTCTCTTCCCTGGGGAGTTACGAGAATGTCCAACCAGAGGAAGGTCTCCGAGACAGACCCAGGACGAGCTGGAGATGTTGACCAGGGAGGGAGGGGCCTGGGCGTCTCTGCTAACATGGATGAGCGGACGTTAAATAGACAGAAGGGTGGTAGCGCCCGTCCACGTGCTCTCACCCACTTCTACTTATGACATCATGTGTCATCATGGGCGTCATTGCGACCCATGACACCTAAAGCAAATCTCACTCTGCTCACTGAATAAAATCTGTGCTCTGTGACCACAAAATTAGGTTTTCTTTTACACAAAACACACTTAACTGTCAGCCTGAAACTCTGACTCCTTCAAAGCAAGCTGCCATTATCTTCAGGAAGGAAAAGCATCAAGCTGGACCATCTCCGTAAGACCGCTGTTGTTGTTCTCTACCGTGCAGCATTTCTTCGTCTTGCTCATCGCGTCTTCGCTGAGTGATTTCAGGAGAGGAAATGGAGCTCAAAGGTAAGACCCGCGAGGATGAAGTTTCAAAGTGTAAGAACAGGACTGTCAAAGGGCTGCAGAGGATTATCACCTGATGCAGAGGTTTGAATCGGCTCTAAAGAGCATGTCAGCGTTTCTTCTAAGCTGCTGCAGGCAGCTAATTTGGGAAAACTGTCTGTGCACGACCTGCCCCGCACCGCTACAGCAACGTAGCAACAAGCTAGTTATCACGGACCATGGGTTTCAGTTAGGGTTGCCACCCGTCCCGTAAAATACGGAATTGTCCTTTATTTGAGAAAAAAAATGTTGCGTCCCGTATTAGTTCAATACGGGACGCGATTTGTCCCGTATTTTCATTAACGCCCCATACACACGTCTGTCACACACACATCAACTCTAAATTTAACAATAATGAACAAAATAAAACAGAGGAAACATTTAGGCCAGCAAAATCTTTGTGGTGGGACAACAGGACCTGCTGCGCTCTGTGCCCATATCTTTATAAAAGTGTGTGCCAGTCATCTTGTCACTCTCAGTGGCCGCCCCCGCCCCACGCTGTCACGGTTGCCTAGTTACCACAGACACCGGTGCTGCGCTGCTACCTGCACATTTTAAAAATCACCGTTCACGCTACGGTGATCCCGCGCCCCCTTTTCTTTTCTATCATTTTTAAATCGTAACTATTATACGTCGTCTGCTTTCAGACTGATGTCAAACATTGCAGCTTTGGAGGTCCTGATGTCATCTGCTATTAGTATCAACTGCAGTCTCCAGATTAGTGCTCACTTTATTGGACATGACTAAATAAAGCATTAAAAAATCTTTTAACGGCCGTGACACGGGGCTGGGTGAAATAACCTCAAATACATATAGCGGTTAAATGAATTAATCATTTGACGTTGATTACTATTTTGATTAATTAAAAATAATTGAAAAAATGCCTAGCCTACGGTTGCCACCCGTCCCGTAAAATACGGAATTGTCCCTTATTTTCATGTCTGGAAGGTGGCAACCCTAGTTTCAGTCCACCAAGCTAAATTTAATTTCCTCAAACAACAATCAGTGAGTCAAAGCCGGTGTCACAGAGGGCAGGACGATGCTCTCAACTCTGACGGGCAGACTTTCAAGCTCGCTCGTGGTCCGAATTAAACCAAAATCCCAGAGAGCAGCTCTGCAGGGTGAGCTCGGACCCGAATGAGTAAAAGCGGCGTTGTTGAGCGCCGGCTCACGCACCCAACGCTACTGCGTGGGCCGACATCCAGCATCCCAGGCACACGGGCAGATGTGTGATCAATACATTCGTCCGAAGCACAGTAACAGTCGTGGCCATTTCCTACGAGACAGTTAGTGCGTTTACATGAGAAGTTTAATTCCTCTTTAATTCAGAATTAAAATTAAATCCGATTTAAAATGATTAAAAGTTACCATGTAAACACCTAATTCCAAATGAACATGTCCATTCCGAACTTAATTCCGAAGTATGTGGCTGGTTTATTCTGATTTTAAATCTGAATAGAATAATTCCGCGGTCATGTAAACACTCATTCCGCTTTAAATTAATTCCCGTCTTTCTGCGCATGCTAGTTCCCTTGATCGTCTGTTGCGATGACGCTGGGCTTATTTTCAAAACAAACTTTCAAGATGGCAGCACGCAGGAAACGGTAGTCAAGAGCAGAGACGATTTATTTAATAAATAGCTTGGAGGAACTGGAAATAATTAAAAGAACAGATGGCAGGAAACATAAAAATTGTGAGCTTTTCAAAGTTGTAGCGGCTAGGCTAAATGAAGGAGGTTTCACAGACAGAGACGCCACCCAAAAATAAGCTTCACAGCTTCACAAATGACGCGCGGGTCAACCGAAAGATCTCTTTCCACTCAACATCAGTGAATTCGGTCAGGACAATTCGATTCCACCAGTACTTGCTCCGCACTTTCATCCACTGCTGTCTGGCATTGCAAGCTGGATGCGGCAGTGGTCCGAGGTAGAGCAGTCGCTCAACTGACCGGTTTCTGCTATTCTGCCTCCCTTCTCCTCAGCACACGAAAGAAAATCATCGACATTATGTTGTCGTGCTGCTGCTTAAAAAATAAAATCAAAACAAATCCAAAAAGGATGCTAATAATGTGGTTTTTGTCCATGTTGTTGCTAATCCAGTAAGTTTGTTTTCTTGCGGTAGACGTAAATACGTAAAGACGTCCGCCCCCCCCCCATCCAATCAGAACCCTTCTCAGACCTTAAGCGGAATTGGATAAAGCCGATCAAAAGTGTTTTCCATGTAAACCTCAATTTGGAATGACTATTTCCATGTAAACTCGAAGGAAAATAGTTTTATTCTGAATTATTTAATTCGGAATAATTGATTCTGAATTACAAACATTATGTAACCGTGGCCATTAAACCTGTAGCCATGCGCTCACTTACATCCATTCCTAACTAATGAAAGTCTAATTCTAACTAATTCAAACCAACCGCGACTGACAGTGAAATATTCCTTGAACACTAAACTAATTACAACAGCGGAGTCGGCACCTCCAAATCTGAGACCAAGGAAAGGGTGGAAAGACCCGCCCGGGTTTGAGGGCGACGTGCGACCTCAAGTGGAGGAGCTAAAGTAGGATCTTGTTCACGAGTGAGGGAGGAAATGGAGCCGGAGGTTGACGGGCAGAATGATTATGTGTCTGCAGTAATGTACACCGTTCTGCGCTGCTGTGCAGAGACAGATGAGGCGAAAGGCAAAGCTATTCGTTCACTGGTCCGTCCGTGTTCCCGCCATCACCTGTGGTTTCCAACTGTGATCTCAGATACAAGCAGCAGAAATGAGTTTCCTCTGCGTGTTGGAGAGAAGGTGGAAAAACTAGTTGAAGTAGTTCTGGCATCTGGTTAGGACTAAGGTTGGACATCATTTGGATTTTAACGATTCCGATTCCGATTCTGATTCTCTGTTTCAGTTCCTGTTCAAACGATTCTCGATTCCAATTCTTTGATGTGTAGGTCAACAGATCGCGACTTATCTAACAGTAGAATTTTTTCATAAAAAAACTGTGACACATTTACACAGGCGACAGGCCATTTTTATTCTTACACATGCTAGCATGCACATATGCAGACACAGAATTCACTTACAGCCTAAATGTTAAACAACTTACAGTTGGCAGTTGGCCTCCAAAATACATTTTGTCCAAAAAAAAACCGAAATCAACAGTTTTGTTTAGGAAGATGACCATATCTGCTCTTTCAGAATTCAAACGTGAACGTTTGGCACAGATAGTGTTGCTTGCTGTGGAAAACACGCGTTCGCTAGCTGTGGAAGAGGCCTGGACACATAAATATGAGAAGGGTTAGGAGCGGGGGATTAAATACAGTACACTCGTTTATTTTTGTGATGTCATGCAGGCGAAGGTGTTTTGCCATATTAGTCGTGCCCCCTCCTTCGGCAGTAACACGCTTCCCGCAGGTGTTTCACTGCGCCAGGTAGCCGTCATTTCCCGGACTGAAATGCAGCCAAACTCGATAGCGGCGTCTCTTGGGATCCATGTTGTGGTGAGTGAAGTCCCGTCGGCGACGGACGTGACGTCGCCACTAGCGTGGAGTTGAGAACACATCAACAAACTAGCGCAGTAAATCAAAAAAAATAGCACGGACATTTAGGAACCAGAAAAAAGGAATCGAAATTCAAAAATTTTCTAAACGATTCCAGAACCGAATGTTAGGAACCGATTCCTACTTGGAATCGTTTTTCGGTGGCCAACCCTAGTTAAGACGCCACCTCCCTGTGGAGGTGTTTTGGCCTTGTCCAACTGGGAGGAGGTCCAGCGGTGGACCCAGGAGAAGCTGGGGAGTTGCATCTCTTGGTCTGCTTGACCACATCCCCCCCAGATGTTCCCCCCCACAACCCGAACTGAGATATGCAGAAGCTCACAGATGGCCTGCAGTTACGGGTTTGTGTTATCTTCCAAGGTGCAGTAAATGCAGAATGGTGTGAAGCCTGGTGGAGGTAAAGACGGGGAGGCTGGATAACTCTCCTCCGACCCGAGCCGGTGGCGTCAGTGCGCTGCACATGCAATCTAAAACTGCACGTGCAACCGTCAAAGACAGCACGGAGAAATTTGTCTCCGGCAGACGGTGATCGTGATCATTTTTAACGTATTAAGCCTGTGGGCGGAGCCATGTAAACAGTTATCGTGACACACCTCTACTTTGTTCTTGGACCTGCACGCTGCAAATGAGCTGTGACTCAGATCTGCTCAATGCAAAGAATCTTAATCTTTAACAGGAACGTGAAGGATAATGTTCTATTATCGTTCCTTAATTAACGGTGCCAGGCTCTCAGATTATAAGCGCTAATGATGATTCTGCCGAGGAAAGCTTTTAACTTAAATGCTAATCGTCTCATCCTGATCTGTAAGCTTTAAACATTTCATGAGCTAATCCATCTCCAAATGAACAATGTTTGTGTGCAGCTACTTCCTCTAAATGTTTCACCTCTCTAACTCATTTAGGGCTTGTTGTTTTTTTTTACCACAATAAAACAGAGAATTGCAAACACCACTCAACCAGTGATTAGTTTTTATTCCATAAGCCCGTGTTCTTGCAGCGTTATGTCAGTGTCATGAGGCGTTGAATTTCACAAGAAGTGCAAGACGTTTGTCAGTCTTGAGACAAATTAAATCAAATTTACATTATGACAGACATCACGAACAATTTCCATCTGTTAACTTCCACTTTTACAAAATCGGGTCAAGGGGGCAACAGCAAAGAAGCCCAAGAAGTCCAATAGACCTCCGTCCACCAGACCTCCATCCACTAGAACTCCGTCCACCAGACCTCCGTCCACCAGACCTCCATCCACTAGACATCTGTCCACCAGACCTCCGTCTACTAGACCTCCATCGACTAGACCTCCATCCACTAGAACTCCGTCCACCAGACCTCCATCCACCAGACCTCCATCCACCAGACCCCCATTCACTAGACCTCCATCTACTAGACCTCCGTCCACCAGCCCTCCATCCACCAGACCTCCGTCTACTAGACCTCCATCCACCAGATCTCCGTCCACCAGCCTTCCATCCACCAGACCTCCATCCACCAGACCTCCATCCACTAGAACTCCGTCTACTTGACCTCCGTCTACTAGACCTCCATCTACTAGACCTCCATCCACCAGACCTCTGTCTACTAGACCTCCATCCACTAGAACTCTGTCTACTAGACCTCCATCCACCAGACCTCCATCCACTAGAACTCCGTCTACTTGACCTCCGTCTACTAGACCTCCATCTACTAGACCTCCATCCACCAGACCTCCGTCTACTAGACCTCCATCCACTAGAACTCTGTCTACTAGACCTTCATCCACTGGACCTCCATCCACCAGATCTCCGTCCACCAGCCTTCCATCCACCAGACCTCTGTCCACCAGACCTCCATCCACTAGAACTCCGTCTACTAGACCTCCGTCTACTAGACCTCTGTCCACCAGACCTCCATCCACCAGACCTCCATCCACCAGACCCCCATCCACTAGACCTCCGTCTACTAGACCTCCATCCACCAGCCCTCCATCCACTAGACCTCCATCCACTAGACCTCCATCCACTAGAACTCAGTCTACTAGACCTCCATCCACCAGCCCTCAATCCACCAGACCTCCGTCCACCAGCCCTCCATCCACCAAACCTCTGTCCACCACACCTCCATCCACCAGACCTCCATACACTAGAACTGCATCCACCACACCTCCATCCACCAGACCTCCATCCACTAGAACTCCATCCACCACACCTCCATCCACCAGACCTCCATCCACTAGACCTCCATACACTAGAACTCCATCCACCAGACCTCCATCCACCAGACCTCCATCCACTAGACCTCCATTCACCAAACCTCTGTCCACTAGACCTCCATCCACCAGACCTCCATCCACCAGACCTCCGTCTACTAGACCTCTATCCACTAGACCTCCATCCACCAGACCTCCATCTACTAGACCTCCGTCTACTAGACCTCCATCCACTAGACCTCCATCCACCAGACCTCCATCCACTAGAACTCCGTCTACTAGACCTCCATCCACTAGACCTCCATCCACTAGACCTCTGTCCACCAGACCTCCATCCACCAGACCTCCATCCACTAGACCTCCGTCAACTAGACCTCCATCCACTAGAACTCCGTCTACTTGACCTCCGTCTACTAGACCTCCATCCACCAGACCTCCATCCACCAGACCTCCGTCTACTAGACCTCCATCCACCAGATCTCCGTCCACTAGACCTCCGTCAACTAGACCTCCATCCACTAGAACTCCGTCTACTTGACCTCCGTCTACTAGACCTCCATCCACCAGACCTCCATCCACTAGACCTCCGTCAACTAGACCTCCGTCGACTAGACCTCCATCCACTAGAACTCCGTCTACTTGACCGCCGTCTACTAGACCTCCATCCACCAGACCTCCATCCACTAGACCTCCGTCTACTAGAACTCCATCCACCAGACCTCCATCCACCAGACCTCCATCCACTAGACCACCTGCAACCTATGTCGCCTCATACAAGAGCCCACCCAAATGGCTTCAATGCATGTCCACCTTGTCACATGTGGACTTGCACCAACGGCTCTACCTCTCAAATTAACTCTTGTATAAAAACCGTGATTTGGCCTCAGTTGAACCCCTGAGAAAACGGCAGAGATCGTCTTAAATCGGCTAGCTCGCCAGTTCTGGGACTTTCAGGCAGCCTATAGGACTACTCTGTGTAAATATCTGCCGGCGAGCATTTCACATATCCAAGTAGGCTGATCTAAGCCGTCTTACGCACTTCACACACAGACTTCGTAAACCAGCTAAACGCTGGTTTGAATGCACCGGTTTGATGTTCCTGTCCGCTAATGCTTAAAAACACCTGCAGGCTTCACCTCATGCACGAGCTGCTGTATCTCGTCTTCAGAGAAGCGCTGTGCCCGTCCTCCCACCATGATGGGTTTGGGAAAGTGGATTGCGGATAGCACAACCTGCTCTTAAAGGCAATGGCTGCTGACGCACTGAAACCCGACGAGGACGCCGGCGTCCTCATTGTGTAATAATTTTGTCTAAAAATGACTCATACAGAACGATCACTTCATCTGTCATAGCTGTGTTTGGTATCATTTAACTCTGCAGAGTCTCCTCTTTGCAAAACTAATGCCGTTTTTCTTTCATCTCTTATATATCTTGCACAAGAGGTGCCTAAAGACATAAAAGCCGAAAGTCGTGAAAGTCAGCACTTACCGGTTTTCGTCGGTAAAAGTCCCAGAAAACGCGGAGCACTGTTGCCAACTCTCCAATGAAAAAAGTCGCTAGAGGCTGTCCCGGAAGTCGCTAGAAGTCGCTAGATGCGACGGACGGACGGACGGACGGACTGTCAGACGGGGGGGGGGGGGGGGGGGGGGGTGTGTTCGTGGCTGTGCACTGTGGCCGACAGAGAGAGAGAAAGAGAGAGAAGCGCAGGTCGCGAGGCAGACAGCAGCCATTAGCGGCCAAGTGATGGCTTCAAACCTAGCGGTTTGAGTGCCAGTGAGTCGCTAAATCACCAGAAAAAGTCGCTAGATTTGTCGCTAGTCGCTTTTTACAAATTAAGTCGCTAGGGGGGTCTGGAAAGTCGCTAGATATAGCGACAAAGTCGCTAAGTTGGCAACACTGACGCAGAGAAACGGTTTGAATCCGGTCCCTGTTTGTTGACAGAGGCTTAGCTTGTCTATAAACAGAAAGATGCTCACTCGAGTGATTTTTGGTTGCTGAGAACAAGCCCTGAACAAGCTTAGTTCTTCATGTACGGTTGAATTCTCGTGATCATTTATTGAGATTTAGTGACAATAAATGTTATTACTTATAACTAAAGCACTTTTTTGCAATTCAGTACCATATTAGAAGTGTAAAAAAGTTTTGTTTGATTTCTGATTGTAGTTTTTCAAGCAGAGGAATCATCTTCCCGAAACAAAGATGGCTTCGTTTGAATTTCCGGTGACTCTCTTTGCAATGCATTTGATTGACAGCTACAAGGCAGACCTTAGATTCGTCATTTCCACCTTTTAGAGCATAGATCAACCTTTCCAATGACGTATTGCATGTGTAATTTGACTTTATCTGAGCCGTTTTATGCCTGCGCGTAACGGTGCGCCCCCCCAGTCTTTCATGTGCGCATTTACGCAGAGCGCTCAGCGGTGCAAGCAGCAAGATAACTTGCGTAAAATAAGATAACTTAGTTCACGGTTAAATGGCTAAAAGTAAGTCAAAAACACGTTTTAGTGTCCAGGAGGCACTGGAGAAGATTTTTGAGGACTCTTCAGACAGTGAACATTATTCCTGCCTCCTCCCTGCTTGACCTTCATGCAATTGAGCCCTCATAACCTCAAAACCTTAACTGTAACATATATTTTAAAACGTTTATATGCTCCACATGTAGTCATATATATTTGTAGTCATCAAATATATTATGAATTGGTGGTTTTTACTCAGTTATGTATGTTAGTATGTGGTTTATGGTAATAACAAAAACTAGTTGTAAATTTAAAAATGGCAAATTTGTGACTATTTTAACTCAAAATGATGAAAAATACCAAAATGTAAAGGAAAAAGTACCTATTGTCTCAGAATATCATTTTGGTTACCATGTGTTCATTTGGAGTCTCCAAAGGCCTTTTTGGAGCTGCGCCTAGATTTTTTAATGAAAAGACCACTGTAAAATGGTCATATGTTGTGCTATCTTCTTCAAATTTGAAACACATGTTCAGTTATAGTGTGCCTACAGCCTCATACTGTCATTTACTATTTCAGATGAATATTCAGACTATTATTCATCCTGAAAAGTCATTTTTTATTTCAGGGGGAACAAAATTTTAAATTTTTTACTGACTTCAGAGTTCCATTACTCTGTCTCTGTATCACCTAGAGTGTTCCTGACAGTTTTATAAGAAACTACAGAGTGTCTTCTTTATGGAA
The DNA here is from genome assembly GCA_018398805.1 of Hirundichthys speculiger. Classification (NCBI taxonomy): domain Eukaryota; kingdom Metazoa; phylum Chordata; class Actinopteri; order Beloniformes; family Exocoetidae; genus Hirundichthys; species Hirundichthys speculiger. The sequence goes on along the minus strand of JAGFBZ010000389.1, from coordinate 19,301 downwards.
CACTTTAATGCATCCATGTGGACAGAACAGTTTAGAAGTTACAATCATTTTAATTTGGGTATGTCATTTTTAGGCGTTTTGCTAAAAAAGGGGGTCAGGGTTTATCAGTTTAACAAGTAACACGCCCTAACTACTCCTACGCATAATGTAGCGGGTGGGAAAGAGGATTTAGCAAGAGTGGAAGATTGCATTTTTTTGGGGGGAACGCCTCTCCTGCCACATGTTATCCCTAAATAGCGGCTATAGCAGATCTGGGTGAAGATCGGGCCCATAGTCTCTCTTGGTCCTGGTTGATGTTGCTCCTAAACACCTTTCTTGGATGGCATCTGGGGGTCATCCTGACCCGGATGCCTGAACTACCTGTGCATGATGCCTGCAGTAAAGGTTGAGAGCAGCCTTCAATTAGATAAAAAAAGAATGAGACCTTTTGTCAAGAGTCTAATGAAATGTCAGTAATGTAATGTATTTGGGATTTAGTGTTTGGACGGGAATGCACGACTTCTGACACGCTTCACATACAGAATGCAATCAGTGCAACATGTTACACGTAATACAGTATCTCCACTTACAATTTGGTCCTTAATGAGCCCAGAGCCCAGTTCTGGTTTGGAAAAGTGCTTAGAAACAGAGTTTATTATCGTAGTTGTTGCTCTATTTTTGTAGCAATAACCTTTCTTCACCTCCCAGCCCTGCAAATAACACAAATCCACCAGGACGCATTAGTCTCTCCTCAGTTTATGAGAAGCCAGCGGCCCTCTGCCCTCTGAAACAAGAGCGGTTCTGAAATGGTTCTTTCCCTTTGTGCATGTTAGAAAGGCCATATTGGAATACATGACCAATTAACAGTGTCTGTTAAAGGATTTAGTTACAGACAAATTAGGGATGAAGAGCAGCTTTGGTAGAGTTAACAGCTCTTTAGTTACTTTGTAGTTCACCCAAGTTATTTCCAGAGTAGAAATTACGGTAGATACTGCAGGGATGTTTGGATATTTTGTTATTATTCAGCTAATTAAAAGGCAGCAGTAAAACAGTGTGGTGTCATGTCTGAGACTCTTTGGTGGTAAAAGTAGCAGGTAGACTGGAGGGGGGGGTCTTTTTTAGTCACAGTGTAGCAGCCCCGCCCCCCGAGTTGGACCGTCCACCTGTCTTTGGGCCCCCAGAACATCACTCAAACCCTGCCGGGAAACGTTAGACTCTCCGTGATGTGTGGAAGTCAGGCGGAGGAGGGCGAACACCGCGTCAGGCTGCCTCAGACTGCCGGGCATCGGGGGCTGATAAATGAGAATTTGGATATCTTCTCACTCATAAGAATTATTATTATTGTGCACTGGTGAAGCAGTCAATTCGGTTGTTAAACAAGGCACTGACGAACGACGGAGGTGCAAACGAGTTTATTCGTTTCTCTAAGTTGCATGCAGTCTTTAGAGAGGTCATTACAGAATGGTGGATCGTTCAGAATGACAAAGACAGAAAGGTGGACAGATCATCTAAAACAGCCTTTCTCAACCTTTTTTCAGTCACGACCATAGGCGGAAATCCCGGGGGGGGGGGGACACAGGGGACGTGTCCCCCCCTCCATAAAGTTGTCCCCCCCAAAAAATCATTGTAAGCACACAAAAACAATTGAATAATAATATAGTCATGTTCAATAAAAGTACAACACAAGCGCTGCAAATTATAAACGTAAAAACCTTTTTTTTTTTTTAAATTGTTGAAACATTGTGACCCCCCTATTTCTCAAAGTGGTTTAGTCCACATGCTGTTTCTAACGGGCGGGGCTACCAGCGATCAAGCTGAGCATTAACATGATCTGCCAGGAGTTTGTTGGATCCTGCAGCACCAGAAGAAACACATTTGGTTCTTTTGTTTAGAAAAGTGGTGCTGAACTTCTGTAAGGTGGAAATGTTTAAGTGTGATTGACACCGACTGTACTTTAGTTTGATGCAGATGCAAAATACAAAATGTTTACATTTACAATATACAGTTACAATTGATCATTTAAATGTAGAAGGGATTTTTAATTGTATTTTATTTTTGCATTTTTAAGTTGCCATATTTAATGGCGTAGTTGTAATATGTTGTTGTATTTTGTTTGTCAAAAAATACAACACTACAATATAATAATACCACCTACTACCATTGTTGATTTTTCAGTTTGAACATTGAAAAACCTGTATACAGGTAGAATGTACACTGATACACAACAATGCTACAACTACTATTATTACTTTTTCTAACATTCAACAGGCTGTGGGTTCAACCCTGCAAGGCAAGTTCCAAAGGAGCAGGAGAGAGAGTTTATTCATGTCCCCCCAGGAATTACTCTCTAAAATTTTACTGTTTATTGTCCCCCCCCCCCAAATGAAATGGGATTTTTGCCCCTGGTCACGACACCTTTCAAAAGTGAATAAATTCTCACGACACCCCAGAGTAAAATATAATCAAAAGCTACACTGCATCACTCCGACTGTAAATGCATCCGTCCCGTTTATTTTGTTTAAATAACCTGAACAGGATAACTGCACCAGAGTAGGCCTCAGCAGGAAAGCTTCTTTATTTTTCATCCGTGATGTGCTTGCTTCCATCCATCATCCTTGTATTGCCTCTTTTTAGCCTTATCGCTAGCAGCTAGCTTTGGTACCTATGGAGCAGATTCAGAGCTGGTGGATGAAGGCTTGATGAAGAAGTCAGCTCCTCTGTGATGTTCCGTTCCTGTGGGGCTTTTTTTTTTAGAAAACAATCCATGATGCTGCTAAAAAGTTCTCTTTGCTATCTGTGAAATAAAATTCCAGCAGTTAAATGATATTACGACATAAGCTAACTGGGCAGTCATGTTGACCCTACGCTGACCCCATACTGACGTTGTTAACATTGGGAAATGGGCATGTGAGACATATTTTTATTATTCATTTTATGTCCAATTATGTATCTTATTTATTTATTTATTCATTCATAGGCAAAAAGTATGTATTTGGGTGTGCAATACAATTTTAAGACTATTCTTAATACTGTACTATTTTTTATTCTATTTTATAATATTTTTTAGTCTCTTATTGATATATTCTCACTGTATCTTAATCTATATTTCAAACTGTGTTTGCTTACTTTACTGCTTTGTCGGTGCTGTAGCTGCTGGAACCACAATTTACCTGACGGAGACCTCCCAAGGGATTAATAAAGTTCTATCTAATCTAATCTAATCTATTTATGTATGAATTCATATATTTATACAGTGGTACCTCTACTTACGAAATTAATTGGTTCTGGAAGTAGTTTCATAACCTGAAAATTTCTTAAGTAGAGGCCTTAAGTCATGACACAGCGGTTTTAGCAAGTCACGGTCTCAGAATGAAGTTCTAACATTCTAACAGCAAAACCACACAGACACAAGAGAAAGTTCGTTCTCTCGGAGCAGCTGCAAAAGATAAAAGACTTTGCTCCCTCTATCACAGCAGCATCTCAGCAACGACGAGCTGTGTGGGCTACAAAAACATGATCAGCACAAAGCGCCAGGTAACAAAGTTCTTGACAAAATGACAAAGTTGCGTGATTATCAGTCTTCTGTTTGCTCTCCGTCCTGAAATCCGCCATCTTGATTTCATATTTCCCTCTTTCCACTCTATCTCAGTCTTTTCCTCTCTTGTTTCCTCTGTCACTACATCCTGTTCTCATCGTTGTCCTCTCCTCCTTCCTGCATTGCAGCTACGGGAATGAAAGACGACAGCGGAAAGCTAATAAACGTCAGGCTGAATGGAGATTCAAAAAAAAAAAAAAAAGGGCTGAGAGGACTGGCCAACTCCAGATGAAGTTGAATCGCTGCATTCCTCTCTCCTGCTTTTTTATTGTCGCAGTCTCTGGTCATTTAATAAACCGGCTGATAATCTGATCAGGCTAAGTGCTCGGAAATAAAGAAGATGAAATGAAGCCGTTTTTATTCGTCCGCGTCAGACAGATGAGATTTAAAGGCCTCGGTCCAAAAATGCAACAAAGCACATTTCATTGGGAAAAATTCATTGCTCATTGCACAGAGGAGTTTAAATATCCTTTTCCTGGATTACAGGCTGACGGGCCCCGCCCCCGCCCCCGCCCCCGCCCCCGCCGGCTAAACACACACAAACTACACATCCCGCTGACGTACCCTCCTCTGGACGTTGACTTGTGAGGCACAAAACCAATACAGAGTTCAAATGCAGTAGTTTGTAGCCAACAGAAGCCAACGGACGGATGGATGGATGGATGGATGGATGGATGGAGTTTGGAAGTGCAGTTTGAAGCTACTTTAATTAATAAAAGACAGACAAATACAAATATCCTGTTCCTGCCCAGCCAAGATGACTCAAAAAGTACAACTCAAAGTCATTGCAGTGAAGAAGAACCCGGCTAAAGGCTTAAACACGTGACTGGAACTGACAAACACCTCTTTTCATTAGTCGGCCAGACGTAAGACAAAAAAAAAAAAAAAAAAAAACAGTCAAAGAAACAGCTTGACAAGCTGCAACCCTGGTGGGAAAATATTTTGTGGTCTAATTGTAGCAAAGGTCAGTCGTTCAGGAAGAATACTCAGCGCTATGTAACCAACATCAAGATATCATCCCGACACTAAAGCATGGTGGAGGGAGTATCATGGTTTGGCCTCCCTTCGTCGCCTTGGACCAGTACCTGTCTTTAGTTTACCAGGATACCCATCAGGTTAATCTCAGGGGGGTTCTGGCCATCTGAAGCTGAGGAGAAGCTGGCAGGACGCTGATCCGAACCGTAGAAGTAAAACCTGCCACAGAATGGCTTCAGAAAAAGAAGAAACCTTTTGGCGCGACCCAGTCAAAGCCTTCAGACCTTCAACTCAACTTTATTCCATCTGTGTGCAGCGAAGCAGCTAAATGCGTTTTCACTCTGTTTGGTTCTTACTGGGTTTCTGGATCGAGCCCTCTGGGTCCGAGCTGGGCGGCAGCATTTATTCACTCTTTTTCGTTCCTGTCTGGTCTTGATTCCATCCAGCTGTTCACTTGTTTCAGCCACTGACACAGTGACCCACGTAAACGTGAGCGTCATCTGCATACCTGCGGTGAAGCAACACGCGTGAGCCGACTGAGGGGAAGCATGTAGAGGCTGAACTGGAGCAGTCCAAGAACCGACCCCTGAGGGACTCCACAGGTCACGGGAATTGGCCCACATTTATTTTCACTTGTGTGAAACAAAGCTCCTGCCTTCGAGATATGATCTAAACTGAACAGAACTGGACCTGATAACTCCGTCCAGTTTTCCAGCCTGTCAAGAAGGATTTTATGGTCCACAGCATCAACGGCTGAACTAACACCCAGCAGCAATCAGCTCCAAGGATTCATCTGCTTTTTCTTCCGGCACTGAGAATGTTTAAGAAATGTGTTTGTTGTAGTAACTTAGGTGAAGGGAGGATAACATTTGATGGTAAATGTATGCGGAAAACCGGTAAATTTCAAGAGTTTATACGCTTTTTTTTCTTGCAACTGCATGAACATGTTCTGCAGCAACATATGCAGCTATAATTCTCAGAAAAGCATATTTCAGAAAGATAATACCAAACCACGTCCGGTGTGCGTGACAACAGCACAGATCTGGATCACAAATAATTTAAAAATCATTTAATCCCCCCTCTCAACTCATCATCTTCACCACATATTTCGTTTCGAGTCCCTGTTGGTTCAAAGCGCTCATCCAGAGGGCGGTCACATCGATAGCTGACTGTTCCAGGCTTCAAGGAAAATGAAATCATGCCGAACACAATATGGCGTTACCTGTTGTTCGGGTTAAGGGTCAAACGGATTTACTTTGTTCCGGGAAAAAAAATGGAGGCCTGCAGGACGGGTGGAGGTTTCAGCTCGGACAGTTGGAATACTAAAAGACTATTTATGCAACGCTCTCCCCATCAGGTAAATTCCCATTACGTAAGTGAGCTTATGGAGCAACAGACCTCCTGAAAACAGCAGACAGCAGAGATGGAGGGAAGAAGAACATCGTCACACTTGGCAGAACCGTCCGCTCGTAAAGAAAATTAAATATACTTTTATTTGACTGCAACACGAGACGAAGAACAAACTGTGAAACTGTCTCACAATCATTTTCAAAGCTGTATCGGTGGTGAAAGCAAGCAATGCTCTCACTGACCCATTTCTGAGTTACATAACATATAGAGCACAGCCCCCTTTTGGATTACAGCGGGATGTTTTATGTGCGCGAAGATGGATGGAGGTCGGGGAACGGGGAAAACGCTGGCGCTGTGCTTTCCTCGTACAGCGTCTTCACGGCATCAACACTTCACTCAGGCCTCGTTTCAGCTGAAGTTTTCCAGCGTATTTTTTTCCTACCTGATTTGCTGTGATAAATTGCTGTGATGCATTTGGATTTCAGGCGCACCCACACACCTCCAGCTCTCCGACGCTCTCATTTTCATCAGCTCAGGCAGCTGGGTCACCGTGATCACATCCTCCTCTCTACTTTTCCACATTACAGGGAATTTATTGCAAATTTGTCTCCCCCAGCCTCCCATCTCCTGTGAACAGTTTTATGTTGGAAAATATATCGCAAGCAATGCGAAAAAAGGTATTAAATGTAATTTGGGTCGAAATCTTTGCAGCAAAACAACCGTATGATGATGACAGACATAAACACATGATAAATGTGCATTTATTCCATTTTAGTACCTGTTCTATATTTTTCTTTATTTCCTATATTTCTATATTTTTCTTATATCTTATATGTTTATATGTTCTGCACCAGACATCAAGCTAAATTCCTTGTATGTGAAAACGTACCTGGCAATAAAACTGTTTCTGATTCTGATTCTGATTCTAAATAAATAAATAAATCTCTGCGTGGATTCACAGATGTGAGTCTAGGCAGAAATGTGCACGTGCACTTTCGCATATATTCCCATACATTCACCCAAATATTATTCATTTTCTTCTGTTATTCTGTTATATATACTAACTTGGGTGTGAAGGTAAAAATGTTTTATTTTTTTTTTACAAACTAAAATAAACAAACAAAAAAAAACAACCAAACATCAGATTATACAAAAAAAAAAACAACATCTTATCTCAAATAGAGGGGCGTGACCCCGGGAACATGCTTTTTGGCTGTACTGTCATAACATGTAATTGCACATATACTCCAGTAGGGGGAGGTGGTGCTCTCATCGTCACAGGAAGCGCAGGGAGTGTTAGCTGTATCGTGTCGGTTTTTTAGCTTGGACGTGCGCGCACACAGCCCAGAGCAGGAGATATGAAGTGAACAAACCCTCAAGAGACACCACGGAAAAATATTTAACAGAGATGAAAAGAAAGGCGGAGATAAAGAGACAAACGAAAGTCAGCAGAAAGTTAAGACGAGGAAATATGATGATGCTGATGTAGTGGTTGGCATCACCGTGACTACCGTGGGATTGATGCTAGGTCTGAATCGGTACAGTTAGTCTCTGGTCCGGTCGGTGCTCTCTGACAGGCTGGGTCCGCGTTTACCTGAGAGAGGTAAAGATATTGACGGTGGCAGCTGTCGCTTAGCCCCGCCCCCTTCCATCCAATAGGCTGTGAAATGTCAGGTAACAGGTCAAGCAAAAGTAAACAAACAAACAGTAATTTGGTTTAGCCAATGTCAGGACTCGGGGCAGTTTAATTAATTATTCATTAACGTGGCGTGTTTGTCATGAAACAATCGTGTTACCGTAGCGTGTTATTAGCGGTTTGCCCAGCAGTGCAACGGATCGCCAACATGATAAAGTTGTATGAGAGAATATGTTCACGACACGTCCTGACCGGTGTAGGCTATTAGCATTAGCAGTTGCTACCAATAGCATCTGTATCCACAAAGAAAATAATGACGTGGATTTATTGTTGTTTACATCACGTAGCCTATGTAGCAACTGAACCGGTAGAAGAAGACAACTTTAGGTAAGAAAATCAAGTTTTATTCAGCGCTAGACAACTTTAACGTTAGCAGCTATGGGCTGGATTGTCTCGGTTCTATTCAGGTAACTCGGTTCAGTTCGTGGTCGGAGACTCAAGAGTTCCGGGTTCAAATATTGTGGGTCGATTCGGGTTCGGAACCCAGACTCATGATAATAGCTCAGGTCGGGTCGGTTACGGGTCAAATTTTTTATGGGTCTATTTGGGTTCCGGTCCATGAAAGTGGACACGTGAAGACCTCTAATTGATGCACTTTAAATCTTAAGTCTTTACAGACTAAAAAAAAATTTTAATTAAGTTATTCTTTGTTATAAGTTGATCTATATTTGTTTCTTTGTTTGTTTCTCTTAATGTCAATAAGGATACAGTGTTACGCAGAGGTGTATTTATAACAGTTTTATAGACAAACTCATCAATAATTACTCTGAGAAGCATCTGTCACGCAAATATCGAGCTACACTCACAAGCGCAACTTAACATTTTACACGAAAAAAAAAGAAACCTAGCCTCGCCGTGTTCAGAGTCGACATCTCCGGGCTCGGAGGCGCCTTGGCTTTACCGCCGCTCAGTGGAAACGTGTTGTGTTCAGACGTTCCAGATCTTTTTATTCTAATTATTGTTGAAGAGATGGATGCTATGAGTACTCGCTTCCTGTGATGGCGGCATTTACGCGGTTCATCACACAAGTGCGACAACATGCGCTGCCTTCGGGGCGGCGTCTTATCCAGGGACATGCACGTCTTTTTCAATAAGACAAGACAAGTTACGAGAATAAAGAAAGCGACGGTTTCTGGTGGTCCTGAAATTCAAAAAAAAAAAAAAAAAAGATAGATTGTATGCATGAGAGAAAAAAAAAACAAGAAATATTTCGGTTTTGTCCTGTCTTGAAAGACATAAAAGTGGTTGAAGCATCGTTGTCCCCCGCCCTCTTTTTTCTCAGATACAATGTACTTCAGAGTTCAACAGCATATCAGCATATCTGAGAGCATCTCACATCTGTCCCATCCGGCCCGCCACAAAAACACTGAGCTCACACGAGGGAAAGATGGTTTTCAAATCACGCAGCGTAACCTTTCGTAACCAGAACCTTTTGTGGTGCTGAACCACAGAGACCACATCACAGTGGAGAATGTTGGCGGCTGCCGGATCGAATCTCATCTCGGGGAGCTTTCGTGGTTATCGCCTGTTTTTTTTATTAACAGCCCTTTTTCACACGACACCGTGATTTGATCCGCTGCTCACAGCAGCTTCAGCTGAAGTGACCTCGTCACCGTAGCACATCTGGAACGGCGGTTTCCAGCGAACGACTCCCCGGCGTTGGGGACTCTGGTCTGCCTCGGCGCCGGAACGATGGCTGCTCAGCGGGACGTCGGAGTGATCCAGCAGCCTGAACTTTGACTGAAGTTTAAATGAGGTGCTCAAGTGCATTCTGGGAAAAAAAACACAAGCTTGCAAGTCATCAGTGGAGGAGAGGACCGGACATGGAAACACATGGCGCATTTATTGTCCAGTCCGCCGAGGAGAATAATCTAAGAGCGACGTTTAACATTTCATGAGTCGAATGCAGCTGCAGAACTTTTGCTCTGATGTGGAAAAGAAATGTTGTAAAAGCTGTCAAAACCTGAGCTCAGGAGTTAAACCAGACCTCAGCGCTTTAACTTACACGTTTAGGTGGAAATTAAAAAAAAAAAAAAAAAAAAAAACTTCTCAAAGGAAAATGCTGAAGCGTCTGTGACATTCTGCATCCACCGCCTCCAGAGGACAGGACTCCTGTTCAGAGGACAGGACTCCTGTTCAGAGGACAGGACTCCTGTTCAGAGGACAGGACAGGACTCCTGTTCAGAGGACAGGACTCCTGTTTAAAGGACAGGACTCCTGTTTAGAGGACAGGACTCCTGTTCAGAGGACAGGACAGGACTCCTGTTCAGAGGACAGGACTCCTGTTTAGAGGACAGGACTCCTGTTTAAAGGACAGGACTCCTGTTCAGAGGACAGGACTCCTGTTTAAAGGACAGGACTCCTGTTTAGAGGACAGGACTCCTGTTCAGAGGACAGGACAGGACTCCTGTTTAGAGGACAGGACTCCTGTTTAAAGGACAGGACTCCTGTTCAGAGGACAGGACTCCTGTTTAGAGGACAGGACTCCTGTTCAGAGGACAGGACTCCTGTTTAGAGGACAGGACTCCTGTTCAGAGGACAGGACTCCTGTTTAGAGGACAGGACTCCTGTTCAGAGGACAGGACTCCTGTTCAGAGGACAGGACTCCTGTTTAAAGGACAGGACTCCTGTTCAGAGGACAGGACTCTTGTTTAAAGGACAGGACTCCTGTTCAGAGGACAGGACTCTTGTTTAAAGGACAGGACTCCTGTTCAGAGGACAGGACTCTTGTTTAAAGGACAGGACTCCTGTTCAGAGGACAGGACTCCTGTTCAGAGGACAGGACTCCTGTTTAAAGGACAGGACTCCTGTTCAGAGGACAGGACTCCTGTTCAGAGGACAGGACTCCTGTTTAAAGGACAGGACTCCTGTTCAGAGGACAGGACTCTTGTTTAAAGGACAGGACTCCTGTTCAGAGGACAGGACTCCTGTTTAAAGGACAGGACTCCTGTTCAGAGGACAGGACTCCTGTTTAAAGGACAGGACTCCTGTTTAAAGGACAGGACTCCTGTTCAGAGGACAGGACTCCTGTTTAGAGGACAGGACTCCTGTTGACAGGACTCCTGTTCAGAGGACAGGACTCCTGTTTAGAGGACAGGACAGGACAGGACTCCTGTTTAAAGGACAGGACTCCTGTTTCAGAGGACAGGACTCCTGTTTAGAGGACAGGACTCCTGTTTAAAGGACAGGACTCCTGTTCAGAGGACAGGACTCCTGTTTGAGGAAGGAGGACAGGACTCCTGTTCAGAGGACAGGACTCCTGTTTAGAGGACAGGACTCCTGTTTAGAGGACAGGACTCCTGTTCAGAGGACAGGACTCCTGTTTCAGAGGACAGGACTCCTGTTTAGAGGACAGGACTCCTGTTTAAAGGACAGGACTCCTGTTCAGAGGACAGGACTCCTGTTTAGAGGACAGGACTCCTGTTTAAAGGACAGGACTCCTGTTTAGAGGACAGGACTCCTGTTCGGAGGACAGGACTCCTGTTTAAAGGACAGGACTCCTGTTCAGAGGACAGGACTCCTGTTCGGAGGACAGGACTCCTGTTTAAAGGACAGGACTCCTGTTCAGAGGACAGGACTCCTGTTCGGAGGACAGGACTCCTGTTCAGAGGACAGGACTCCTGTTTAGAGGACAGGACAGGACAGGACTCCTGTTCAGAGGACAGGACTCCTGTTCAGAGGACAGGAGTCCTGTTTAAAGGACAGGACTCCTGTTTAAAGGACAGGACTCCTGTTTAAAGGACAGGACTCCTGTTCAGAGGACAGGACTCCTGTTTAGAGGACAGGACTCCTGTTTAGAGGACAGGACTCCTGTTTAGAGGACAGGACTCCTGTTTAGAGGACAGAGGGAAAGACGGGTTGATCGATGGTTGCAACGTCAGCAGAAGTGGACCATGTGGTGGAAGGAAGGCTGGAGGATCTGCACTCCTGTGTCCTCCGATCATAATGATCAGTGGTTTATGGCTGGAGGAGGAGGAGGAGGAGGAGGAGGAGGAGGAGGAGGGGCGTGAACGTCAAGATGAACCAAAGAAGATCGTTTTCAATTTTTTTTCCAGATATTTAAGCATTTAAATCCTTAAAAAAAACCTTGCTCAAAGCACAGGACAACCAAAAACTGTTGAACAGTTGTTATAAACAGTCTAATTGTCAGGTGTGAGGCAGAATGGAGGACCCAGGCGCAGGAGTGCAAAAAAAATAAAAGTATTTATTCAACAAAAACAAAAAAGTCCAAGAAAACTAAAAAGATCCAAAAGTAATCCAGGTATCCGGGCAGGAGAATATGGAGGAAAAACAAGTGACCAAAAACCAACAGAGTACTTACAGGACACGAGACACAGGGAACCCAACGAGAGACAGGTGCAGACAATCAGGATAACAAGAGGGAAGGAAGCAAAGTTGAAAACAGTGGAGACAAGACGGACCTTCAAAATAAAACAGGAAACAGGTGACACAAAAGACAGGGATTGACGCCAACATAGCACAGAACAAGGAAAAACCAAAAATGGCCGCCCCAGACCATGACACTAATATAACATTTATTTATTAATTATTTCATCTATCTATTCAATCTCCTATTCTTTTATTCATTCATAATGACAGTTTAAATTAGGTTGTTTTTTTTTTTGTTTTGTTTTTATCTTCCGCCAAGGAGGTTATGTTTTCAGTGGCGTTTATCTGTCTGTCTGTGTTCAAGATAACTCAAAAGGTTATGGATGGATTTTGATGAAATTTTCAGGAGTTGTCAGAAATGTGAAAAGGAAGAAGTGATTTCATTTTGGGTGTGATCCAGAAGAAATCCTGGATTCTGGATCACTTTCAAATTTTTGATAACATTGCAGTCAATGGGGCCAAAAATTTTGTTTCTCAATATCTCTGTTATTTATTTGTTATTTATTGCCCAAAACTCATGAAATTTGACTCAGGGATTGACAATCAAATTTCAAAGACTGATCCGGATCTGATCTAGAACGTGGATTTTATTGCAATCTGTAAATCACTATATGGGGGAATTGTTGCACTTGGCAGAGGTCTTTGCTCTGAGTGCTTTTCTAGTTTTTAAGCTATTTTCATTTCAGGTCACCAGAGAGACCACAAAAAAAAAAAAAAAAAGTCAAAATAAAATGTAGATCTTAATTTCTTAAACGCTGGTGGCTCATCCCTGAAACCAGAGCACTGATTCATTCATGAATCATCATCGTCAAATAAATCCTTTTTTTTTTGGCTTTGACATCTTAGATTCTTCTCTGCTGCGCTAAATTTCTTCCTGGCAGTCACTAACTGTGTCTCAGCAGCAGCAGCAGGTTCATGCAGGACCACAGCTCCATCCTGAACGTCCAGCTGCACCTTGATTTCTGCAGCGTTCATGGGGAAGGAGGAGCCGGACCTCGCGCACAACCTCGACTGCAAAAACAGCTGGGACGCCCCGTCAAACGCAAATAAAAAAATAGGATGCCATTATTAGAAAATCTTTAAAAACTGGTGTTTTATTCACATATACATTCTAGTTTCGTAAAAATAAAAAGATATGCTCACTTTGAATTTGATGTCAGCAACGCTCATCAAAAAAACGTGGAAAAGTTAGCGGTGCTAAAAGGGGAACACCTGGAGGAACGTCTCACAGCTAATTAGGTGAACTGGCATCTCGTCAGCGGCGTCGTTGGGTGTAAAAAGAGCATCTTTGAGAGTCTCTCAGAGGGAGGGAAACACGAGCAGAGCTTCACCAGTCTGAGAAAAAACACTTTCAGAAGTCTGTTTGATTAGCTCATCCGCTACGGCCGATAGTATCATCATGAGAAACCTCTGTGTGTAACGTTACCTGTGATCTTCTGGACTGTTGGACGGCACCGCGATGAAGATGACCCGGATTCTTTCATGGAAATGATTGCATGGCCTCAGAAACGCTGCACCTTTTTTTTTTCCTTTCTCAGGACTGAGGCGAAGAGGGAGCTTTTAGCTTATCAGCACTCAACTCAAAAACCTGCATCTCTCATACTTTAGGGACACATTAGTACACGTGTAATGATCAGGATGTACATCTTAAAGAAAAAACCATATATAACAATATATATATATATATATATATATATATATATATATATATATATATATATATATATATATATATATATATATATATATATATACAGTCATGGAAAAAATTATTAGACCACCCTTGTTTTCTTCAGTTTCTTGTTCATGTTAATGCCTGGTACAACTAAAGGTACATTTGTTTGGACAAACATAAAGATAACCACAAAGATTGCTCATAAGAGTTTTATTTAAGAGCTGATATCTTACCATTTTCCATGGTTTGCTTGATTATAACCTAAATCACTTAAGTTTTTACATCAATAGCTATGGCGTTGTACTGCCAAAAACACTGCTTTTATGCATTCAGTGTTTTCTTTTCTGTCTGTTTTAGTCACATGATGACGTTTAGTGGTACCAGGTATTAAAATGAACAAGAAAGTGAAGAAAAAATGGTGGTCTAATAATTTTTTCCATGACTATATATGTTGTGTTAGGAGTTGTATGGAGGACCCAAATGCAGGGGATTCCAGCAGACATTCATTTATTATGAATAAAAGGCAAAAATCCACACTTAACCCTTTAGACGCCTGAGTTTTTACACGAAAATAAACAATTTTGATATCAAGATTTCAAAAGGCTATAGCTTGAAAGCAGTTTGAGATAAAGGTAAACTGTCAATGAGAAAATTGTTAAGTATGACTCAAAGTCTGTGATGGGAGTGAAATTGTTCATCTAATTTGCATATTATGACATCACAAGGTGGTGGCCATATTGGAAAATGTTCCATTTTGATATCAAGGTTTCAAAAGGCTATAACTTTAAAGTGGTTTGAGATAAAGGCATACTGTAAATGAGAAATATCTTCAGTATGAACTAAAATTTGGAATGGAAGTGGATTTGTCGTCTAATTTGATTATTGTGACATCACCTGCCCAAACCTGCCCTGTAGTCCTCATTTTCAGATTTTTCCTCAAACCCCGTTCACAATGAAAGATTTCATTTCAGGGACAATCACATCATAAAGTCATGAAATCTGGAGTTTGGTTTCAATATTTTCCTTTCAAAGACCTGGTGGCCATATCTGTTTGTTTGATTGGTGATGATGCTCCAGAATTCATCATTTGGAAAAGAGATGAAATCAATGGGCTCAGAATTAGTCAGATCGTCTCCACAAAAACCAACAGGTTCATCAAAATTTAGGCTCCACTTTTGAAACTCTTCCTCTTCTCTCAAGAACTCTCAGCCTCCATCATCACCATCACCATCACCCTGATTTCCGGCGCACCATTAGCGGTGTGTTTTTTTCCCGCACCTTCTCCCGTGTTGCCAGGACAACCGCGGTTGTTTTCATCCCCACTACATTTTTCCATATTTGCGGTGTCATGAAGCCCCCCGACATCTCAACCTGCCTGGCGATCGCAGAATACTTCCTCCCCGGCCATCCGATATACGATGTGCTGATTGTGGACGATGGCGCGCGCACTCACCGTCACTACTAATGTCAGTTTCTGCTTCACTGGACGACTAAATGTCTTCCTCCTCAGAATCAGCAGAAACCAGTAAAGACAAGACAGGACTTCAAAGTGACACGTGGAACAAGAGACTGAAGACAATGGAGACGAGACTAAACCCTCACCAGGACCAAAAACACAACGTGGACAACACACAACATAACAGTATATATATAAACCTGATCAAAATGTGGAGACCAGTCAAAACATTGCAAGAATTTACATTTTTCACTGTTGGATCTTAAAAAGGTTCTAAAGACTGTTTCAAAATGCAAAAAGAAGAAATGGGAGTCTTAAAAAAAAATATCTGTTGCAAACAACATTTGGACTGAGATGGGCTGTTCATCAGCAGATCAAAAGTTTAAGACCACAGCCTTTAAAAGCTGTCATTTTTTATTTCTTATAAGATCCTGAGGGAACAAAAAAGTCAAGTGATCGACCCAAAAGAATTTTAGCGGCGCTGAGCCAGAGGATCTGAGTCTTGGTCCTGCGTCTTGGTCAAGACCCAAATTAACCCTTGTGAGATGTTAGGCTCTTTTGGACCCATTTTCAATCTTTACTAAAATAAAAATCATACAAGTAATACTTTTTTCAACTTGAAACTCATTGTCCTTGGCTTATTTTATGTGAGGGGCATGGAGGATAACTTTTTTGGGGGGAGCTCCCACTCTACACCCCCCCTTCACATTTACATCACACAGAGGGTGTTTGGGTCCAAAGGACCCCAATGTAAAACAATAGGGCAGTAGTCTACAGCTTTAGTGGGAACATTGGAATAGGACCATATAGATTGTTGCATACCTTTACTTGCCTTCCTTCTACCAGAGACTAGAATACCTGAACAGGGGGTGGAGTGGGGGATATATTTTTCCCAATCAAACTTGACCCAAGGGGGCGGGGTTTTGCTACCACGCCATTATGCAACAGGAATCCTACATCCCAGCCCCTGTGTGTGCTAGAGACATGATGCATGCACCAGGGGGTCAACAGGGACAGCCCTGAGTGCACCTTACTGTCCCACAACCACCCTTGATCAGGGGGCGGGGCTTCGCTACCACACCACCCGCAACACAATTCCCACAATCAAGCCCCTGTGTGAAATCAATTCCATGCAATAAATATCAATAGTACTGAAGGCCTGCTTTCCTTTATTTATAAGCAAGTTGACTGCAGTATTGATCATAACTGTCTTATTGTATGTGATGTATTTATAGATAATATAGAAGAGGTCAAGGTACATAGTACCTGATATGGTCTAATAATAGTATCAATAGTGGCATGGAGGTCAGACTCCACCCCCTCGGATCAATGTAGATTGGGGACTGGTCAGAAACCACCCACAAGCAACACCCTGGTGAAGACAGTGTGTCTTTGGCCCTCACAAGGGCTAAGTTGTGGGATTCGTCACATGCATGATGGCAAAACTCCGCCCCTCAAGGTGACAGTCAGTACAGGGAAGGTCAGTGACATCACAGCAATGCACCAGTAACCCTCCAGTGACGACAGCGTGTCTCTAGCCCACACAGAGGCTGAGAAGTGGGAGTTGTGGCGTGCATGATGGCGAAACTCCGCCCCCAAAGGTGGAGGTCATCATTGGGAGGGTCACTGATGTCAAGGCTACCCACCAGTAACCCACTAGTGAAAACAGAATGTCTCTAGCCTGCACAGGGACTGAGTTATGGTATGAAACCCAAGGGGTCCAACACCCCGAGAATGCAGAAAATCCTAACACCACACAAGGGTTGAGACCGTTACTGGTGCCGACTGCAGCCCAGTAACCATCAGAGGACATCTGGGACAGAAGAGCTTAAAAACAGAAAATGTCTTCAAAGGTTTCGTCTCCTTCAACCACAGAAAACTGACTGTTTGGACTTTGCAAGAAAGCACCAAACATGGGACACTGAAAGTTGGAACAAAGTTTTATTCTCTGATGAGAAGAAATTGAACCTTGACGGTCCTGATGGCTTCCAACGATACTGGCGTGACAAGGAGACCCCACTGGAGATGTTTTCTACTGAGGAGGAGGCGCCATCAGGATCTAGATACTGATCTGAAAATCTACTTAGTGCCTTTTTGAGCTCCAACATTGCAAAATGTATATTCCTGCAAATCTGGTCTTAAAATTTTGATCAGGTGTGCAGGTTTGGGAGGAAGATATACAATCATGACATCATCCCAGAGCGTCGCAGCTTGGTCCGAACTGGTACCATAGTCTGCAAAGGTTCTAAAACGAAGACTAAAGGTCCAGCTGTAGGTGAGCAGATGTCACACCAAATTAACACATACATCATTTCTATTTCATTATATATTTTTTTTTCTACCATAAGATATTTAGCCAGGCGCTGGAAGCATTTTGTAAACTGGAGGCTATTTTAACTTTATTATAGGGCTGGGCAGTGATTAAATTTTTCAATTGCGATTAATCGCATAATTTCCCTTATTAATCACGATTAATTGCATCGCATACGAAAAATCAAATAATGAATTCAAAAGTAGTGTAAAGTGAATTTTTATTTAAATGTTCTGCTGCCATATGAACTAAAGTGCCATAACATTTGTTGTTCAAACACTTTTAACATCAGCACTTGTCAGTAACACATATTTAGTGTAAATCTCATCTTAAAAAATGTCAAATAAAATAAAGCTTATTGCCACTGCCAGGACATTAATGTCATCCTGTTTTTATAAAAAATAAAAAAAAAGTCTACCAACAAAATCCTGAGCCACAATCAGAACATTAAAATAGGTCATTTCTGAGGTAACAACAGAAACTTTTACCAGTTTATGTTCAGGACCAAATGTCCCCGTTAGAAAGTGTGAAGCACAAAAAATTCACAATTGAAATTTCTTTTACACGAGACTAGAATGTAAAGTGTATGTTTAAACAGGAGTTTTTTTCTCCACATGTTTTTCTGCCAATTCTTTTTCGGTTCCGCAGTGGCCAGCAACAGACGTTTCAAAATAAAAGCATGTGAGTAACATGCTTGGTTCCGCAGCGGCTAGCAACATGTTTTTCAAAATAAAAGCATATGAGCAGCATGCGAGGATCCGCAGTGGCCAGTGATATATTTTTCAAATAAAAGCATGGGAGCAGCAGGGGTGGGTCTGCTGCGGCCAGCCAAATATTTTTCAAAATAAAATTATGTGCGCAGCATGAGTGGTTCTGCAGCGGCCAGATGCATATTTTTCAAAATAAAAGCATGTGGGCAACATGCGTGGTTACACAGCGGCCAGCAACATATTTTTCAACATAAAAGCATGTGAGCAGCATGCGTGGTTACACAGCGGACAGCGACATGCTTTTCAAAATAAAAGCATGTGAGCAGCATGCGTGGATCCGCAGCGGCCAGTGACATGCTTTTCAAAATAAAAGCATGTGAGCAGCATGCATGGATCCGGGTGGTCAGCCATATATTTTTCAAAATAAAATTATGTGAGCAGTATGCGTGGATCCGCAGCAGCCAGCCACATATTTTTCAAAAGAAAAGCATGAGAGCAGCATGCGTGGGTCCGCTGTGGCCAGCCAAATATTTTTCAAAATAAAATTATGTGAGCAGTATGCGTGGTTCTGCAGCGTCCAGCGACATATTTTTCAAAATAAAAGCATGTGAGCGGCACGCGTGGTTCCGTGGCATCCAGTGACATATTTTTCAAAATAAAAGCATGTGGGCGGCACGCGTTAACGCGTGATAAAATAAATGTCGGCATTAATAAATAAACGAGTTAATGCGATGATAACGTGTTATCTTGCCCAGCCCTACTTTATCACGATGGAGAGTTCTCACATTTCTATGGAGGAACTCGTCGCAGTAAGGATCGTTTTTACGTGTCTGCTAATAATTTGTGTCGGATCAGACGTGAAGAGTAGTTCCAGGTGAGTGAGGAGCCCGACTCTGTTCACGTCTCCGCTCTGCTCTGCAGCACAGGCTGCATCTGCCTTGAAGGTCAAGTGAAGGAGCTCCGCCTTTGTTGCCGCCTCTAGCTCAGGTCGACCTTCACGCGCCCATGAGGCTTGCGCAAGTACACGCCCCAATTTTTTTTTTTCAAAACTTGCCCACGCGACACTTTCAAATTGCAAAAAAAAAAGGAAAAAAAAAAACAGCTCTCAATGTCTTCTTTTTTTTTCAAGGCTTTCATTTACCGAGACTCTGAATAAAGCTTTCAG